>JAANSK020243676.1:0-14048 GCA_011763485.2 Isoetes engelmannii
TTTTGCTGCTTTAACAGGAAGAAATGGCCCAAGGACAGTCAGAGTATTTTTAATTATAGGTGAATGTAAGTCAATGGTATATTCTTCATGGCCTGTGTATTGTAATCTAACTCGTTTTATGACTATAAATAGTTCCATAATGTTTCATTTTATACTTTTATTTAGAACCATGACTTGCAAATCTGACTCACTATCTTTCCAGTTAGTTGCAGCAGATTCAGCCTTCAGTCCTTTCTAGCTCTTAGCATTTGGTTCACATTTTTGGTCTTTATGTGTGCATAAAGTAATTTTTGTCCTTACAATGAAGGCAAAACTTGAATGCGGTGTTTGCATACTTTGCACAGGAAATGAATCTTGAAAGTCGCTGTTCCGTTTTTACTGTCCACGTTTAAATTTGCAACCATGTTATCTTTCACTTCGTGATTGAGATGGCCATCAAAGGCAACTTTTGGTGGCCTTAAAAGCAACTTCTAATAAGTTAATTGTCAGCAAAAGTCCAAGATGTACGATCTCCAGATCTCCAGCGAGATCATATACTTTCACACAAGATGTATGATCTAGCTGAAAATCATTGAATCGTTAAAGATTCCTTCTATTAGTGTACATGATGAGAATACAGCTGATCCAACTCTTTTCATTAGGGCTTCTTAGCCAACCTCAGAAATACTTAGATCTTATCGAGTTCACATTGTCATATGGAGCTTTATATTTTGATGAAGTTGGATTGGGAACTGCAAATCTAAATGAGTGAAATGTATAGTCTTCTTTATCTCCCCCTTTTTTTGCTGCAATTTTCAATGAATCCAAAGTTGTAACCCTTAGGGATTGCATGACATATGGATTTCTAAAAAGCATTTTTGACCCCTTACAAATGAAATCTACACTAGGAAAGTGCCAAAAAATACCCCGAACCCCTAAGTATATATGGTTTAAAAGGTAACCCTCTAGGAGTTTATGTGGGTTCAAAATGTGAACCCCTAACCCCTAATATATATGGTTTAAAAAACCTTTAAGAAACCCTAGGAGTCACTCAAGTGGTTTATATGGGTTCAAAATGTGAATCCCTTTATACCTGCTCAAATATTTTGTTGATGATTTAGGCATTTTCAACCATCATTAAATGTCCATATTTTCAAAAGAATAGAATAAAATAGATTAGAATAAAGTTTTTATCGTCCACGGAGGCCAGTTAGCCTATGGTACCTGTACAAGTCAAACAACAAGCGTATTACAACCCGGATGAAAAAACCCACTTGGGGAAAAATCGTGGTGGCAATGCGCTTGCTGGTATACAAAATAACTGGAGATCCTCATAAGGAAGTGGAACAGAGATGATGGTGTTCGTCAAGAATCTCTTGAAGATATGACCCCAGAGTTCCTACCACTTCAGTGTTGAGCAGGAGATGGAGTGCCTGCCCAGGTATTACTAACTGCGGATACCGTGCCCTAATCTGCTTATAAGAGGGGCAGGTTTGCAGAGCATGGCACTCGTCCTCAAGGACCCCTTGGTGGCAGCACTGACAAGTCCTATCCTCCCACGCTTCCCTTGCCCATCGCCCAATTTCAATGCGGAGGTGGTGTCCTCCCGTTCGGATGGAGGCGATCAGCCTACGCTTTTTCGTGGAGGAAGAGACCAAGAATATAGACATTATAATA
This sequence comes from Isoetes engelmannii, assembly GCA_011763485.2. Taxonomy (NCBI): domain Eukaryota; kingdom Viridiplantae; phylum Streptophyta; class Lycopodiopsida; order Isoetales; family Isoetaceae; genus Isoetes; species Isoetes engelmannii. The sequence goes on from JAANSK020243676.1 coordinate 1,657, forward strand.
TAAACTTATATAATTGTATTTCATTTTTGACGACACTAAAATCTAATTTCGTCGTCATCGCCCAATAAGCCCGTTTTGATTGAAATTTGAAGTCCGGGAAAAAAGAAAGTCTAGCTTCTCTGCATTTTGATGAGGCTTAGATCTACTGCCATAGCCCAGCCTGCTATTTCCTTTCCTCATGCCTTAGGGACGCCTCACATGTGGACGTCAAGCGGCTCCAAACCGTCAAGCCGGTGTGTCGCTCAGGCCGGAACTGCTCCAACAGTTCGATGGACAGCAAGCCGTCCGTCTAAAAACTAGTTCATGTGAATGATGTTTTTTTCACATGTGAGGCGTCCCTTAGTGTCACGACTTCACCGGCAAGCAAGGGCAAGGATTGTTTGCCCTTTTTTCCTCCTAGATTTGGAGCGCCTCTGTTGTTCTTGTAAGGTAAAGTCAGGTTCTCCTATTCATTTATTTTTTGCTATAAACGAGGAGGTGCTTATTGCTGTAACCAGATTGGGCATTTCTCATGTGGGGGTGAGGAGTTGCAGTTGCAAACGGATTCCTGCAACACTTTGCACGAGGTTGACATATTTTCAGCTATTTGCATGAGGTCTTTCTCCTGGCCGCTGTGTTATTGGAGCTGGTGGTCTTCTTTGCTTCTGCCATGATAACATAAAAGCATTTCGTCTCTAATACATGAGACATCTATCTGTTCCATCGTTGACAATAGATATTGAATGCAACCTCTATCACATGGTGGCACATGTGTGTCCTTTGAAGTTTTTGTTGTTATTTGTTGTTCAAATGTGTTAGATGATAAGATGTGAATTTGGATCTATCTAGATCTTCCTCATGTGTGGTGATTACTGTGGTTATATTGCAAAAGGCTTTAGCAATCCATCTATTGCTGTGGATACCACTAAATATACAGATTTGCAAAGGCATTTGTAATAAGTGTTCCCGAGTTAAGAACCCATATCAAGAAGAGGTAAGCTGTTATAATTTATGCTGCCTTGATGTGGTATGTGCAATTCACAAGGTTTTGGATTGTGCCCAGTCCCAAAAAGGAGAGAAAAGGTGTTGCCTTGCAGCAGCTTTTCAAAGATTCTTTCTTGAAAATAGACATAAAATGTATATTCTAGGAGCAAACTATTAGGTTCCATACGTTCTTGCTAATTTTCATACTAACATTTTTTGAGGCATCATGCATGATGCCTTGGATAATCCTTGCAAACTGGAATGTGGTTTTTAAGACTGCATGGCTTCGTATTGAGAAGGTTGTATTTGGGTTTCTACATAATTGCCTGGCATTATTTCCAGAATTGGCATTATTTTCTGAATTGGCAGAAGAATTTGTTTGCAAAAGTGTATCAGGTTGAAAGGTTACATTGTATTAAACAATCCCTTTGACAGGTATTTATGTTTCTGACTTGAGATTATGTAATTTGCATAGGCCGCTATTAAAGAAGGCAAATATTGTGTTGAAAGCACCATGTTTGCACTACACTCTGGGGTCCTCAACTTAATTCAATATATGCATAAGATAAAGATATGAAACATGAATTTTCATGGTATAAAAAAAAAAGAGAGAAAAAGCAAAAAAGGAAACATCCAACTCTCCAGCTTGAATTCTTAGTGATTGTTATCTATCTAGGAAACTTGGACTCTCAGGATTAAACTAGATTAAATCACCTACAATAATTACAAACACACAACAATGTAAAATGCAGATCTCAAAAGACACATGCAATGCAAGATTTTCCACTTAAGGTGTGTTTTTTAGTGCTCAATAAGAGACCTTCAAGAAAACTTCGAAGAAGAACTAAGCATTAAGCACTTTCAATTTAGAGATGAGGTTGACGTTATCTCTTGAAGACTCTATACCTGGTGAATTAACATGCTGGGATGGTGAGCACTATTCTAATTGCTCTAGGTTGCACATGCGCAAATTAGACTTTAATAGTGGGTCTAACTTGACAAGCTTAGAGAAATGTTTGCGGCAAAATTTATTATAGTGCTAATATCATCAAACATTAAGTTTGTTTTTATTTATTTTTTTGTTGAAGGACGTCAAGCTTTATTGATCAAAGAGTCAAACACAAGTATAACTGCAAAGATAGGAATAAAATCTCAGTAGATAAGCAGAGACCCACCGAGTGAAGAAATCTACCTAAGCATAAGAGCGCACATCCAAATACTCCTCAAAAATCAATTGCCTCTTACGTGAGGTAAATGGAAATAGTGATACGACTTAGCAATGTGACTTTGAGCTCCTTGGAGAACATGGGTATCTGCCACATCTAGACCTTTGAAGATTACCAATCTTCGTTTCTTTCAGATAGTCTAAAGCACTCATCTTGCATCCAGATGAAAAGCCTAACTTTGTAACTCCGTCCAGGTGCTTGGGTAAATTGCCAAAAACACTTGTTGACTTGTTAGTGAAACATGAAAAAGGGAGAACAACCAATCACATACAAGCCTAAGATGGTCACACATGAAAAAGCAATGCTCAATGATCTCAAATCCGCACTTGCATATTGGACACTACGCTCATATTCTAAGGTTAAACTTGTGGACAAGCACATTAACCCGAAGACATTTACGAAGAATCTGCCACCAAAGAATTGCCACTTTAGGATGAATTAGCTTATCCCATGCCCAAGACCACACCTGCTGCCATTGAAGAAGGAGTTGAAGGGGCCACTTATTAGAAGGAGGAAGAATATCAGTATCAAGCAACAACTTATACATAGAGTTCACAAGTTTGCGCTCCTTAACCTCCTGATGACAAACCCATACCAAATATTATCTTGGTGTGGTAGAATAGGCTATAGATAGTCAACTACTTTTTGCCAAGGAGATCTATCCCATCGCCCCAATAAAAACTTTAACTGAAAAGCCTACCATGTTAGCAACTAGCCTGAGTCATACCACACTGCAATTGTTAAGATTCCAGCCATTTTCGAACATCTTTGAGTCAATGGGTGCACTGTAGAGCAAAGTGGTACGTTGTTTGCCAGGGGACTCACCAAAAAGGTGCATCCAACTGAGTTAAACAGTTGGACTGATGTAAAATAATGTTTTGATTGTATGCCAGGAGTCTAACAATCCCTTTAAAAATGGAGATGCATTATGATAAGGCCGCAACTCATAGAATAGACTCCACGGAATAACGTGTTTAAGCATGACTTTACCAAAAGGGATACAATGAATAAGAGCCTGTGCAATAAGTTGTAACCCAGGAGAATCCTCCTTATCCACGAGAAATAATGACTTTTGAGATCTCTCCAAATGACTTTTGAGATCATACCTTACTTTGGAAATGGAAATCTGTCATGCCCAAACCTCTAGTAGACTTAGGTTTTACACACTTAGAGCATGCAACCTTTACCACAGACCCTGCTTCATTTCCACCTCAAATATAGTTTCCAATAACACCTACAATCTCCTGAAACTTTGATTAGGAAGCAAGAGTAGAAGCTATATAGACATGCATGTTGCTCAAAACATGCTTCGTACAGGCGTGGAGAGTTTCGCAGTATCCCACCAAAAAAGGTGCCTCTGCAATCTCTCTATTATGATATCCCAAGCATCAGGCATTGAGATATGGATATCCACATGGATACTAAGTAGCTTGGTTGCCTTCCTGTGAGGCAAAACCTTCCAGGGGTAGGCAAGAACACATGGTGGTGCTGCAAAATGATTATGAAGGTGTTGCTTTAGCCGCACCGGGTCAGAGACCTCCGAGCCATCTGGAAGACTGAGAGAATGAATAGAAGTTGCCACCCTCCTCCTTTTTTCTGCTTTAAAAAAAAATTGCGAACGCATATCACCAGACTTGAACCATTGTAAACCATCCTTCAACTTAGCTCCAGTCACTTGCTCGATTTTACTATCCTTAATTTCTTTCAAGATCTATTTCTCCCTAATGCCAGAAGAAGGAACATGAGCTCTACATATTTGTAACTCCTGATATAAAGCTGATGTCACCTATGTTTCTGTAAGGCCATTTGAAGATGGCTCTCATACTCCTGTAAGGTTTTACTATAGACAAGGATGTCATCAAAGAAGATGATTACAAACTCGTCAAGGAACTCACGGAAGACATCATTCATCAATCTCATAAAGGTGGCAGGTGCATTGGTCAAGCCAAAAGACATAACTGTGAACTCATAATGTCCATGGCGTGTTCTAAAAGAAGACTTACGGATATCTTCCTCCTTGATTCTTATCTGATGATATTCAGAGCGTAGGTCAATCTTTGAGAAGTACTCAGGACCTTGGAGTTGATCCATGAGATCATCTGACCTAGGCAGGGCGTACCGATTCTTAATGGTGTGCTTGTTTAATTGACGGTAGTCAATGCACATCCTAAAGGTACCATCCTTCTTCTTGACAAACAAGATGGATGCCCTAAAGAGAGAGACACGCGGTCTAATGAACCCTAAGTTAAGTAGGTCCTGCAACTGCTTCATAAGCTTTGCCAATTCTGGGGTGCTCAATCTATATGGAGCCTTACTGGTAGGCTTAGTATCAGGTGCAAGGAAAATATCACATTCCACCCCTCTAAAAGGTGGCAACAGATTGATTTCATCGGGAAAAAGATCATGGAATTCTCGAAGAAGGTTACCAATGGCTGGTGGTAATCCAACAATGATCTCGTCTTGCTTTGTCTGAGGGGTCATAGAAGGAACTTTTATAATGTGAGTGACCTTATTCTTTTTTATCGCCCTATTCAACTGTTTCAAAGAAATGCACCACATAATGGGATTAGTTTGATTACCTGTGATTGTAACACGAGTCCCATTAGATGCAGTAAAGGTCACATCACGTTTTTCACAATCAACGTCCGACAAAAAGGTCATGTTTACCGATATTCATGATCTCTGCACCCATAGCACCTGATGCTCCTGGCAACTGATATCCAAATTAAGATGGTGTCCTTGGGTGTGTCTAATGGCACCACTAACTAAGACAACAGACCTAGGTTTGGATTTTAAAGGTTTGATATGCAAGATCTTGGCCATTCTAGGAGATGCAAAGTTATGAGTACTACCCGTATCCATGAGAATGATAAAGGGCTTGGAATTGATTGTTCCCACCATGGATATGATTGTGGGTTGACTATCAGCATTTCCAGTCTCAATAGCTGCAAAGATATGCGACTCACCTTCATCACAGTCCGCGGTCCCTCGTCGAGTAAAACATGTAAGTCAGTCAGACCCAGCAGTGCATCCCAGTCCAATTCTGCTAAAGCTACATGAGCCACATATGGACAATCCTGCATACGGTGGCTTGGGCGAAAACAACAATAGCATGCCTTATCCTTCCTCAGTTGCTCTCTTGCCTCTCATGGAATAGACTGCAGCAACTGCTGCACTGTACTCGAAGAGGTTATCCTGCTTTTCTGGCACATTGAAGGTCACCCGCTTTTGTGGACGCTGATAAGAAGGCTGCAGTGGGCGCGCGGGACTAGGTGATCGGGTCTAAAGAGGACACATGGCTTTCCTCCTTCAAAGTTATTATCCCTCTGATGTGCAGGTTTCGGCAGCTCTTCCTCCAAACTAAAGACTTTCGCCTCGGCCTCTGCCACTATCTTTGGGTCGATAGCTTGAACTACCTTCCTCAAATCTCCTGCTAAGCCTTCAATATACCCCACAACTGTGCGCCTTTCTATAATACCAGGAATGTACAATCTGAGATGCATAAACTCATCAGTATAGGCCTGTACGGACATGCCCTTTTGCTCCAGCCTGTGAAAAGTCTGTATCTGTTGACATTTATGGGCTCGGAACATAATGGCCTTTGAAGGCCTTGAAAAACTTCTGGAAACGACACTTGTTCTGGGTCAACCCATTGGCTCTTGCATTACCCATCCACCAAATTCGGGCAGAACCTGTAAGATTAGTAGCGGTGACCCTTAGAATCTCATGGTCAGTCATGCCATATGAATTTCTAAATTCTTGCATCTCATCGAGCTAGGACTTAGCATCCATACCCGAACGAGTCTTTCTGAAAAACTGTGCAAGCTTCCGGTTCTTTTATATACTGGTCATCGATGAATCCACGGTTTTCTGATAATCCTTCCTACTAAACTTAGCGGATTCCGTCTCAGAGTTAGAGGAATCAGAGGATTCAGAGGAATCTGAACTGGAACTAGAACTCAGGGGTGTGCGTGGTCGCTTAGCGTGACCCTGTTGACCATTAACGGCATCAGGTGGAGGTGCAAGTCCCATGGGGCGATTTCTAGCCTGAGGTGACTCTGGCCCATACTTCTGAATAATTGGTGGCCCCTGCCCTTGTAACACATAGGCTTGCAATTCGGCCATATGTCGTTTCACAACTAGAAGCTCTTATTCTGGCATGAGATGATCAGAATTGACAGGACTAGCCCGATTGGTGTTACTGACCCCATCTATAAACAAAAGGAAAATTGATTATAGATGATGGTTGTATATGAGGTATCAATTGTTTTAATTTTAACTTTAAACATCATATACAAAGATCGTCTATGCTCAACTTGACCTTCCATTCAAAAATTAAGTATGATATTATATTCTATAGGAAAATTAATATACCATGAAGGCTACATTCAAGAAGGTACTTATACAAAACAAAATCTTAAATCTTCTTGGTCCAGCATCACTGGAAGCTCGTGGAGGCTCCAGGGGAGGCGGTCGATGTTGCAATAAAGTAACCCCGGGATTGATGCTAAGGGCAGCCTCTGCGGTAATATCAAGTGGGAAAGAGGTGGCAAGGAATGTTGCGACCAACATCTTCATGCTCATCCACCTTGCCACATCCTGACCTAGAGCAGTCAATGCAAGGCCACGACGGACCAAGATAATGGAGAGCTGCTGGCTTTGAATCTTTATGTGATCTGCCGCTTCGGACAATGCTCTAAGTGCCCACCAGAAGGATTTTGCTTCTGCAGCCAATTGCTGAGCAACAAAGATAACCTGACCTTCCTTAAAAGCTGAAAGGAAGAAACGGGGAAGGTGACTATCTAACCTCTTAACCGCCTCATGAGTAGAGGTTGGACTCCCTGGTCGAGGTTAACAATTAACTTCTCTTCCTCAGCCTCTTGCGTGTCCGCATTTAGTTGCACTTTAGTGTCCTCTGTCACGGGATCACCCTCTTCATCTGGATCCGTAGAGATATCAGCGTTGTTGATACTTGGAACATGAGGTCCCATTGCGACAAGTGCTGCTTCTGCCGGCTCAGAGGGAGGTATGTCTCACAAGAAAGTCCGCAAGTGGGGGAGAGTATCTACAGGATCAAAGTCTTCCAACTTGTAACTCAAAACTTGCTGAACTGGCAGTGGAAGTTCTGGAGCTGAGAAGTCAAGAGAATCCTTCATAAAATACTCGACCAACTCATATAAGACTTCGGCCTGTGTTTTCCACTAAACGTTCTCCACAGTTCGGTACATCCATAGGATGTCATCAAGAAAGATATTCCTGGCCATTGACATAAACAATTGATAACTTATCTGTTCCAGAATGCCAATATTCTAAGGACTTCAATGGGTTCAATCTATCTTATAGAGCCAACATCAACTATACATCAATAACAACTTATAGATACTTAATGACCTCGTATCATGTGGAGCTTGTAGCTTACAATTGAAGATTCTAAACTTTCTTTCTAGAAGCATGTAGTAGATGAAATTAAGTATTGATCTGTAGTGAATACAACACAAATCTTATTAAGTCAGTTACATGGGTGTTGTTGGATGCTTGTCCTCATTTGACAGGTCTGATAAGTGTAAAGTAGACCCATTAGGACCATGCAGTAGTTGTAAATAACTCTACAGGCACGATTGCATTGTCACCTCTTCTAAATACCGACTCCCAAACATAATATAGTACACGTGTCACACAATGGTGGATTCTTACCCTCACACAACACGAGAGGGAAAGAACATTTCTTTTTATCATTGAACCTTTTTCCATTGATCTAGGTCTTGCTTTGAGAATATTCTACAAAATATGTAGAATATTAAGATTCACCCCAATATTGTGAAGATTGTTCCCTGTGGTTGCACAGGATTGGACCAACTATGTATTATCTAACAAGACAATAAAGCTCTTTTTATTAGGGTAACTTTGGTCATCTAGTATTCTGGAAAAGAACCTTCATTGGGTAGGAGCAAAAGAGAGAGCCTAATACAACCCTGCTTCCTAGTATTAATGCCATGGCCTTTCCTAGAACCCCTCGCACTTCCATTTCTCCTCCTGTAGCTTTTGTCTAGTTTTGATTCTATGTTTAATTTTCCTGCCTACCTAAGAGGGAGATCTATATTGATTGTGCGATGGGATACATATTACATAGGGTACACAAGTTAGCAATACGACTATATTTGTGGCAAGGGGGCTCAGGAACATAGAGTATAGATGAAGAGACCTTCTAACCATCTAGAGAATCAACATTGATGCATACCTAAATTGTAGTTGGATACTTGAATAGTGTCCTATAAAGAACCATATAGCCCACATGTTGAAGGAACTGGCATGGCTTTCATAGGTCAAATAAATACCCCCACAAAAATCCATATATTTTGCTGCTTATTTCCAATCGTCAAGCTTCTCATTGAAAATGCATAATGCATCCACACATAAGAAATGTTCAATGTTTTCAGAGATTGCAATGTCATAGAATTGTCAACGATCGGTGGTAAACAAATTCCAACATCATGCTTTTGTTGATGTGATTGGTGGGGGGGGGGGAGGGGGTTCATGTTCATGGAGGGTAATCAAAGTGCTTTTCAAGAAGTGTGTCTAACATGGGAAAAGAGTGTAAGACAAAGAACTAATGCTTTAAGATGGTGGGCAACATTCTGTGCATATAATATAACAAATGTGCTGAATATTATTGATATTGATGACGTATTTATACACTTTCCAAGGGCAAAACTTCGAATATGGAGATTGCCACTAACCAACATGAGTTAACATCCAAAGGACAAATTCGTCCTCGTCATGATAAAAGCCAATTCAATTCAATTCAATATTATTGACATTGATGACGTATTTATACACTTCCCAAACACAAAACTTTGAATATGGAGATTGCCATTAACGCACAAGAGTTAACATCCAAAGGACAAGTTTATCCTCGCCATGATAAAAGCCAATTCAATTCAATTCAATATTATCGACATTGATGACGTATTTATACACTTCCCAAGCACAAAACTTTGAATATGGAGATTGCCACTACCTAACACAGTTAACATCTAAAGAACAAGTTTATCCTCGTCGTGATAAAAGCCAATTCAATTCAATTCAATTCAATATTATCGACATTGATGACGTATTTATACACTTTCCAAGCACAAAACTTTGAATATGGAGATTGCCACTAGTGAACAGGAGTTAACATCCAAAGGACAAGTTTATCCTCATCACAAGAATGTTTATCTGCTGTAATTTTAGCACATGCATCCTCATCATCTTCTTTACAGGCTTGTGCTGCTTTTGGCTTTGCAGTGCAGCTTGCAGATTCCCAGAGATCTTCTAATTCCCAGTCCCTGTCTATCAGGGGATGGTTCATGAGGAATTGTATGTAGTCTGCATTTTTACATGTCTTTTTCTCAACACAAATGATAGAATCCACTACATCATTTTCAGACCTGCACTTGCAGTTTAATAATTTCCATCTTCTTCTGTTCTTCCTTGCTACCTCACTGGTTTCTAAGGAACTTTCATTTGATCTGAATGATCCTGTGATGCTGCGCGCAATTCTTCGCGTGAAATTTGAGGCTTTGATCCCTAGCATTTCTCCCAAAGTGATGGTTTTCCTTTCATAGAAACTGGAAGTACAAGACTAAAGAAATATGTTGATTAGACTAGGAAAAATAACTTGGCAGATAAGAAACAAGTGTAACTTTGCAAACACAACATTGAAGTAATACCTCTGATGCATCTGTTTGAAAACTGTTGGAAGACCTTGTTGAGAAACTGAGAGAAGAAAAAACTGAAGGGTCTGGCACTTCTAGGTCAGATTGATGGAGCATATTGACATGAAGATCTAGAGGCCATCCAGCCGAAGTAAAATCACTCTGCTCCATATTCATTCACAACTTAGGATTAACAAGCAAAAAAAAAAAAACCTTGTAGAATGCGCAATGAAGCAAAGACATGCAGAATATGAGCGGAATTTTTTGTGTGGAAGAAAGATATGCCGAGCGAGAAAAAATGGAGCCCAAAGTGGCAGAAACGGAATGGCAGAGTAAATGGAAGGAACCCACTGAGTCTGTTGGAGGGCATATTGGCAAGAAGACAAAACGAAGCATGATTTCCATTGTTTTGTAGCCTGAAAGACAAATTTAGGGTTCAAGCGCACCGCCCAAGTGGCCTAAAAAATTTAATGGGTCCATCTGTTACAACTGTGGACGAGGCAGCAGATTGTGACCCATTAAGCCTACAAAGTCGCCACCTATCGGGCCTGCTTTTTCTTTTAAAATGGCCTATTTTCTGTCTAGGGTCGCAATAACGCACAGCTCTGTGTTTGAACCAAAAGAAAATATACGGTTTTTTTTACTTAACCAATTTTTTTTGTGTCTTGACATGTTTGAGCCATAAAATACACGGCGTTTTCGTGGACAGCGGATTTTTCTGGATTTAAGACTGCCTCAAACACGACGGCGTGCGTTATTTACGGTGCTCGTCTAGGGCTGGGATTTTGCACAAGGCTGCCTGCTATTGTTCTGGTGTTTTGTTTTGCATTAGAATCGAGTATTCATTTTGGCTTTCTTTCTCAATTAAGAATAAAAAGAATGTATTTTATTGTCCACGGAGACCAATCCCCGGCATCAATCCTAGGTTTACGTTCTTTATTCAGGTTTGTTCTAAATCTGTAATTGCTATTAGCTTTCTGAATGAAGGGCTTTTCCATTTTCATACAAAATCAATGCCTCGCATAATCACTGAGCTCAGCACTCAAGGTAAGTCCATAAAGTTCTATTCAAGCTTTTGGCTCAAGAAAAAAGGGGTGTGGCCTCCTTGATCCACAATAGGAGAGAAAACAATATAGATTATAATTGCATATGTAACTTGGCTGTCTATATGTAACTTGATCGCTTATGGATATGATGCACATCTTTTGCTAGGAGGCTTGCATGCTTAGATTCTTGAGCCATCTCCCAAAACCAAGTTGGTATACTAGCATGGGTGCCTATAATCAAGAAATTAACACTAGCAGTGTACCACCTTCATTTGCTAGACTCGTGCGTTCTCCATAATCTTTGACAATACATTCGTAGTTTTATAGCAATATCCAAAACTTTAACACACTTTTAACATTATTTAGCATGACCTTTAGTATTTAATACAGCCAGACAAAACATTGCAAAGAAAGATATATTTGATAGTAACCGATAGCAATATGAACATGCCTGTTTTGTCCATATTGCTATACCAAATGCCATGAGAAATATGTTAGAACAATCATTCTGTATAGCTAATCAGCATTGAAGTTTCAGAAGAAGATGTCTATCCAGTTTTGGTGTTACCAAGTTCATTTTCAATAAAAAGAAATGCAAATACATGAGATAATTATAAAGCACCATAATTAATCTGCCATCTCATTTCCCTAGCATTCTTTCATTTAGTTACTCAGGTAAACAAGTTGCTAATGCAACATAGGGTTACCCTCTATATTATTCTAATCACTGGTAGCTAAATGACCAGAATATTTGTAACTAGATTAGAATTATTAGAACTGGATGATTTCAGAAGGATATACCCAAGATCTTTTGAAAAGGTCATAGCATTATTTTAAGTTCCAATCAAAATAATTATGAGAAGATCAACGCATTTAGAGAAATTCTAAATGCCAAATTGAGTGCCATAATAGGAGGAGATGACTGCTCATATAGAAAAATTATTCATTATGACTGGAGGTCAAGAATGAGGGCAAAACCCTTTGATGCAGCTGTATTTTTATTGATCAACGTAGTCCTCACACAATCTCTCATATTGAGAAAGACTTAGCAGCTTGTCTGGGAAAAATCTTATAGGTATATTTCCCTTTCTTTCTATGTAGGTAGGTTGCAGTGCAATGGCTACTTTTATTAGTAGGGTCATTCTACCATTCTTCATTTTACTTAATTCTGCACAAAGAGCACTATCCATATGTTTGAAACCAACAAATCTAAAATCGTAATGTTTTTTTTTTTTTTCTTTGAAGAACTTTTCCCAAATATATTGAACCAATAATAATATTATAGAAACGAGTGAGGAGGAAAAAGAACTGCCCGAAGGGACAGAGTTACCTCAACACTCCATAACAACTCAAAAAGTTTAACACTTTCTTTCTCTCTCGCCCCTCTTTTTCTCTTTTTCTTTTCTCGTTCTCTTCACTCACTTCTCTATCTTGCCTCAACACTCCATAACAACTCAAAA
>JAANSK020243687.1:0-14048 GCA_011763485.2 Isoetes engelmannii
TATGCCATGTTCCTTCACAAAGGCATCAAACTTCTTGTTTATGAACTCACCGCCTTGGTCAGTCCTAATTTGCTTTAATTTCAAATTGCTCTGGTTTTCAACCAAATTTTTCAAATTCACAAAGTGCTAAAATACTTCAGACTTATGCTTCATAAAGTACATCCATAATTTTCTGCTAAAATCATCAACCAGCAGCAGGAAATATCTAGATCCGCCAAGGGATGTAATTTTTGCTCTTCCCCATACATCCATATGTACTAATTCAAGGCATTGAGAAGCCCTATGCGCTTTGCCTTTTGGGAATTTCCTCCCATGCATTTTGCCAAGCATGCAGCCTTCGCACAATTTTTTGGGAAACGTGATATTGGGCAACCCATTCAGCAACTTCTTTTTCGACATCTCTTTCAGCAGTAAGAAATTTGGGTGCCCTAGGCGTTCATGCCATAGTTGGCTTTGGTCTGAAACTGATGCATTTAACGCAGCTACTTTGGACCAGCTTAGATTATACAGATTACCATCTCTGTTTCCTAAGCCAAGCATGTTCCCCTTTCTATCTTTGATTACACATTTCTTATATCCAAACTTGATGAGCAATTCAGCATCATCTAGCTTAGACACAGACAGCAAATTTACCTCAAGTTCCGGTACATGAAGTGCTTCTTTCAGTTGCAATTCTCCAGTTGGAAGCTCAAGACAAATGGTTCCACATCCAGCAATGTTAAGCTTCCCTTTCCCAATCTTAACCTTCCTTTTGTGTACTTCATGATATTGTTTGAACAATGACCTGTTTGTTGTCATGTGATCAGTAGCCCCAGAGTCAAGGTACCATATACCTTGAGGGAGGTGAGCAATAAAGCACTTTGCTTCTTCATCTGTCTGACTTAAGCAATTTTGAATGCACAGCATGATGTAGCATATGAATGCTATGACCTTCTTTAATCCATTTCTGCACAATTTCCCAATTATGACAGCCAGCATATAAATTGTTGACATTAAGTCCTTCACATCAGAAATGATGCTTTTCTCGTTGATCTCTTCTCTTTCACTAATGCAAACAAAGGCTTTCCCACTGGAGATAAACGACCCACTGCTGCTGTCTGATTCCTTTTCAGATGAGGATGGGGATGACACCTTTTCTTTAGATGCTTTATGAGCTCTTGAATCTTTAGCTTTCTTCCGGGTATCTTCTTTCTCACTTCCCCTTCTTTTTCTCCTGTCTGGTTCATTACAGTCCTTGGCCAAGTGCCCAATCTTGTTACAATTGTAACATTTCCTTGTTTCTTCCTTCCCACTGACCAGTGCTTGTATTTCTCTTGAGGAATTCTTCCTGTTCCCTCCCTGATTCTTTTCCTCAAGCAGCAGTTGTTGGCATGCCCATTCTAACTCAACTCTCACCACAGAACCTATGATGTTTTTCACGTTGTTATAGGAACTCGGGAGTCCAAGGAGGAGTGCACCTACAATTAGATCATCGTCAATCCCTTTGTTCATCCCTTGCAATTGTTTGGATGCTTGTCTGATGATTCCAATGTATTCTTCCATGCTCATCCCTTCCCTGAATTTAGTGTTGAAGACTACTGCATACAGGTTTGCTTGCATCGAGAAATGCTTCCTCTTGTATGACTTTTGCAATTGCTCCCAAGCATCTTTAGCACATGGTGCCTCTGCTATTTGGGGCATTAAGGTGTCATCTAGATAGCGTAGGATTCTGCTCTTTGCCATCGAATCTTTCTGAATCCACTTTGCTATTGCATGCTTTTCCACTTCTGTCTCTTTGGCATGCAAAACGTTGGTCTCTCCTCTTACGACCTGTGCTGCCGTTGATGCTACCAAGCTTTTTCCTCCTGACAAAACTGGCTTGGGTTCGTCTCCATTCACGATGCCCCATAACCCTTTTTCACATAGTTTTGCCTGGACCCTTATGAACCAGTAGTATGCGTTACTGTGGTTCAGTGCTTCGATCTTAATCTTAGATCTTCTTGTAGGTTCGTCACTGCTCTGATACCATATTTGTTATCAACAAAAAGGAGCATAGAACATGAACTGATCCGCTACGTCAATCAGAATACATAGAGTGGCGGTTCCAGAACACAAGGCCACCATAATTAGCATCCTTAAACAAAGGAACTTAAAATGGCAGTTCCTTTTCATCAGCCCTAAAACAGGGCACGGTATAATACAGAATGTTCTTTTGACAATACTTGTTTTATACATGTCAAGAGTAAGTGAACTTGTCAAACACCGCACAACCAAAATCTAGAAAAAAGCAGTATTTCAGCATACATGTATCTGTCCTTGTCCTCGAGTGTGGAGATGTCACCGAAATATTCAATTAGAAAAACTACTACATCATGTGCATTTCTTAGGGGTACTGAGCTCCTCTTTAGCATCTCATGCGTAAGAGTTTGTTTGATGACAACTCCAACACCATCATGCTCACCTATTTACACAATTGCCATGAGAGAACAACAAGACAATACCAATACAAAGTAAAACCATAAAAGTATTTACCATTTCCATGATATGAGGCAAAGTAATTCCAACTTAGTGGAATATCACTGCTGTTGTAGTTCCTGCCAATGAAATAGAAGGTTCTTACTCCTTTGAACTAATGAAAGCAGCCATCAGACCAAATGATGTGCTTGTTGTACTTTACGCCTTTGCAGCATGCTTATTCAAACAATGTTGCACAATCAATGTATCATGGTCCCTATCATCTGATATGTAGAAGTGAATTTCTTTTATAACCCTTCTCTCATTCTCATTAAGATCGGGGTCATCTAACTTGGTAGCATGTCTAGAAGTAATACCCACCAAAATTGTACATTGATCATTCTTCCAATATAGGCTTTGCATCTCTTGCTGAATCTTAAAACTATAGCTTTTAGCAAAATCTACCGCTGAAGCAATTGTGTCCTTTGGGAATGTTGTCAAGCACTCTCTGAATTGCTTGGCTTACCATCTCCCTTCATACTTATATAGTATAAATTCTTTTAAAACTGTATTTGCTTGCTAGAAAATGTCAACAGCAGTTGTACATTTGTAAACCAATTTGGTAACTGGTTTGCTACCAATCTTGTACCCTCCTTTTCCATCAGGCTCATTGTGGGCTCAAGTACCTGCAATAGTAATGATAGATCAGTGACAATAAGCATCACAAATAGAAATTTTGATTTAAATGCAATGAACTCTTACCTTGTCATACGTTTTCCACTCAATTTCGTGCTCTGGTATGTATTCTACTTCCTTTGGACGCGTAGGTAAATTGGCAGGTCCACATTTCTTGCATTTTAGAGTTAAACAATCGTATGCATGCCATACTTTTGTTTCTTCATCTCTCAGACAAACTAATGACCTCCACAGCTCACGAGTAGAGGCATACATAGATGACTTTGCCATGCAAATAGATCCTGGACGACAAACCACACATGTGCAATTGTAGCTACCACTATGATTTTTTTTATCATGTCTAACCTTATTTATTGCTTGTCTTATAAAATCTGTTTTCATGTGGTAGATACAACATCAAGTTTCTCTATTCCTAACCTTCCTTATATATGGTGGCTTCAGAGCATGAAACATTGAGAAAGGTACCTCAAATTTGGGGTATTCAGCAGTAAAATGCTTGTAGTAAGTTGCTAATAAGTTAGCATCACAAGTAGAATGAAATAAGCATCACAAGTGCATTGAAATAAGCATCAAAAGTAACTAAGTAAATTGAAATAAGCATCACAAGTAAAGTGGAAAAATACTGACCTGAGTTTCCTCTAAGAAATGCAAGGGATGCATTATTTTCACTTCTTTGACTAGTCTGATCTTCATGAGATGTTTTTTGCAAGGTGACACTGTAGTGTTGTTCCTCTAAAAGTCAATCACAAGCTTTCTTTGATCATAAGAAAGCTTGTCACTTCCACTGCTCTTCTTGAACATTGACCATGGTCCCGCCCTTCGTCTCTTAACAGCAACTAAGACAACTCTTCTATTCAAGTTCAATTGCTTTGCAAAAGCCTTTCTATTTATGTCATCATTAATAGAGTATTCCATGGCAACACTTCTTGCTCTCCATGCATCTGTGTCCTTTGCATATTTATGAGCTGCAAATGAATCCTTCAAGGTCTCCACTATTGCTCTCATTGTCTTTACTCCTTTGATGGTTTGAACACTAAGTCAAGGCAACCATTTGGCTACACCCCTATATCTTTCCTATCTCTTTTTTTTTTTTTTTTTTTTTGAAGGACGTCAGTCTATTTATCATCACATCATGAATACATTCCACTTCACTTTATTCTACATATCACATGGAAGTCAATCCACTACCAAGGCGCGATATGCTACTTTGCATGTGATCCGTTACATATGGCAGGTTTAAGGTCTCTACCACAGGACCGATTGATCATACTTGAACCCATGACCTTGGGGCAATGGAATTTTAAGGTCCCCATTACTAGACCAATATTAGCCAGGTTTGAACCCGTGACCTCAGATGTGGCAGTTTAAGGTCCTGCCACTAGACCATGTCCCACAAATATCAGTTACAAGTTTGCCAACAACTGCTCAAAACCAGGCATTCATTTCTTATAGAGATCCTATTGTCCAACTGCATCCCATAACTCGAAATTAAACTAATTACAGAACTCTCTGTCATTATCTCCAAGATTTTTTGCTTTTATTATATAGACACAAAATATATGGTCTAATGCATTCTAAGACGAGAGAGCTCAAACTATTTTTCTTACATACTGTTTTTTATAATTAAGCAGGATGCAGCCTGCTCAAATATTGTCAACAATTCGTCAAGCAAATTGGAAGCCTTTGAAGTTGGCAAAATGAATCTTTTCCGCATATAACCATGTAGATCCAACCCACCCACAATGATAGCATTGTCAAAAGTGAACATAATGCATTACTATTAGAATAGTATGACAATTTAAGCTATACTAGATGAACTTCTGAGATGTACAGGTAGCCTTGCACAGAGGGAAATTTTCTCCCTTTGAGTGTTAAACCTGTCTCTCAGCTTATTGTACTTTTTTCTTGATTGGTAATGAAATTTATCTCTCGTCCTTCAAAAAAAAAAATGTATGACAATTTAAGCCAAAACTGTAGAAGAATTCCAGAATTAATAACAAAATTAGAAAAACAAAGTTGTTTACATAGTAGTCCAGTCTAATAAACATTCATTTTTTTTCTAGTACAGAAGCTTAAATATTACGTCAACACTAACCAGGTACAAAGGGATATTTGCATCTACCTAATTGCAAATACTTATATTCACATCTCTATAAGCGAATAACTATGTTAATGTCCAATCAACCTCAACAGACACGCAATCTAAAGACTAATTAACTAGGAAATCCGTAATTTCTCTAGCATAATTAATACGGAACGTATTAACTGGTCTATTATGCCAAAGCATCTGTTACAACCCATGCAGATCACGCATAAGTGCAGAAAGTGTTCCTCCATCTAGATACCCAAGCAATGCATCCAAAATTTGCCCACCTAAAGAAATGCGTATAGTCTTAGTCAGTGTAACTATCTTCTCTAGGATGGTAAGTTGCCCCTTCACATCCCGTCCACCACATTTAACACATATAGCATCCAGGTGATTTTCTTCCAAACAGTTACTACAAACGGACTTGATAATGTTCTTTGAAGCTATTTGTAACCGTAACTGACCTATAATCTGATCCACAAAACAATCAATATGATTATAGCACATTCAACTCAAACACAAATCTAAACAAGAGTACCTTGCCACCATTTAGCAACTGGTTGTGACTTGAAAACGGGTCATTTCTAAAATGCTCAACAAAAGCGCCATTATATTTAAAGACAGTGGGAAATGCGCTCTTAGATGGACTTGCAAGTGGCCTAAACAATAAGGTTGCTCTTGTTGTGACAAGACTCCTAGACTTCGAGACAATGCAATGAGCAATGCTTTTAAAGAGCGCTACTGGCCTTGCTCCAGATAAATACAACGTCTTCAGACATTCGAACAAAGACCTCTTGTCACTGCAAAAGTACAAATAAGCTAGATCCTCTGGACGCGCATCATCTGCAACACGCAACAAAGGCTCACTCTTCGTTTCATCCAACGCAATAATTGCAGCCATTATACTACCATTGACTGTTGATGGAGATGGTGTTTCTAGCAAAGCTGCTATGTGCAAACCTTGTGATGTCGTTTATATTCTCTTTTTGAAGGTAATACCCTATGAGTATCCTAGAATATTTTAAATATATGACTACGATTATTTGGGATGGTTGTGGCATTTTATGTTGCAAAATCAGAGCGTTCTATATGTCTTTAAACGAACTACATTTATAAGTGAAAAATGACAACTAGGATATAACTTTGCCACTTGCAATTGCAATTTGAGTGTAATGGTAAAAAAGTGTGGACGCATTGATGGGTTCTCCAATGGGCAACCCATTGATGCGTTAGCATCAAGTTTAGGGAAAAACGAAAATCCTCTCTTTTATCCGGCTTATGAGTGTCAGCAAAGGTGGTCAAGAAGAAGGGCTTGAGTGAGGTCTGATTTCGACGGCTCTATTATTAACCTATGCGATGGCAACAATTTCACCACTTGCAATCGCTCCTCGAATAATTATGTGCACACACATGCTTCCATTAGTACGGAGATTTCGAATGAATGAATTTACTTGACAAGAACCAAACCAACTATCCCAATCCATTGAAAACGTATTTCTAAATGTTCAATTCACTTGTAGCGTTGCAGCTTATCATCAAAATATCGTAGATGTACCTATGTATAGGATTTCCAGGGTTTGATGTTGGGAGCAAATGGTGGTATGTACATCTCGTGATTATTGTAAATGAAGGGAAATCCAAAGGTACGAACCCGCCGTCAACTCCAAGCACACTAAACCGAGATAGATTGTTTACTCTCCTAGATACGATACTAAAACCTGGCATGTTGTATAAGTTGTTGAGTGTTGCCCGCAAAGGGGAAGAGGTGGCAATAACCATCTCCCTTTGTTGCATCAATCCATTCCATTCAACCTTGAGCAATGGAATATGGCAAGATTGCAGGACTCCACTCTTCAGCATTTTATGCCAAAGTCCTATAAGATCGGAATTCGTCTATTACCTATGATTTTCAGATTGGCGAAAAGGTGATTGCTGTAAGGGAGGGACCTAATTTTGAGCTATTTTTATGAATGCTTTGGAATGAGAGCTAGTCATATGCTTGTCTTGCAAGCCTGGTTTACCTATGTCAAGGTTCACCACCACTCATATTTTGGATTCAATGTTTCGCTGGTGATAGATCAAATCTGCAGGGAAAGTGTTGGAATATGCATTCTTGGCCTTTCATCAAAAGCAGCTAAATGTCTAGAACAGCCATATGGGAGTTTACTTGTGTTTGATCCGTACTTAGACATGTGTTTGAATATGCTCTGATCATGATGTGAGCAACCCTTTCTTCTAAATATTTAAGAAAAACCAGCCTTGCGATAGCTCAATTCTTTTATCTAGCTCATCTTTTCACTGATGATTTCGAATGGTTTTAACCGCTTGAATAAAAACGTGTCAAGGTCATATCTTTGTTTATGCTTCAAAGGCTTGGGCATATTTTTCTTTGCAGCATCCTTGGACACTATCTCTTCCAAAAGGTTTGCCCTAGGGCATTACACCCAACTTTGCAGCCTCATACATAATTTTCGGCTTTTCCCATCCATGAGCATATTACTGATCTAATAAGAAATATTGGATGCGTGTTCTTAAAATGGCCAAGGTGCAAGGCTAGGAAATATGTAGAAGTCTAAAGAATCCAACAAAACGGAACAACTTCATTGGGCAGTTTTCTCTTCCCAATAATAGATAAGATCTTCAACGATGATAATGATTGAGAATGTCATAAAGGTTTCCCTTGAATCCATCGTCTCAACAAGGCAAGTCCTTCTCTAGGCTTGTACTCAGGAACTGTATGACCAGAACCCTGTATAATATCATCTACTTGTTAGATTAAAATTCCATAAAAATTGATCCAAAGAAATTAGAGAATTGTCTGTATACCTTTACTGTTGCAAAGGTTAAGTTTGCATAGGCCCTTGTATACCTGCAAAGTTAATCAGGGTAAGACAATCTTTTCTGAACCAGAATAATATTTAAAACCATACTCACCCAGCTACTTGATCACCTACAAGCCAGGGGCGCCATTCATCAACTACCTCATAACCCAATGCTCGAGTCCAAGCTTCTGATCCCGTATAGGGCACACACATATCATGATCCCCACTGAACGGTACAAGAATGGGTACATTTTAGCTTGAATAGAATTCAAAGGGTTCAGCAGCAGCAAAATTTGTATCGCGCTATAACTTGACAACTTATAGATTACTATTACGTGAAGTGCATTTTGTCATTGCCTTCCTACATCTTTTCCTATGGACCACAATTATGTGACAGAAGGCAGCCTAAAAGCCTTAAGATGAAATCATGGCAACTTTGACCCAGGAAAGTAATCACCAAAAGAGTTCACCAGAATATGAATATTCTCCTATTCTGTCATGTGATGAGCGGAATTATAATGCAAAAACACAACACAACTGCAATCAGGCATGCTTGATGATAAAATTATCTGTTGCCTTAATTTTATTCAGCAAGTGTAGATGCTTAGAGGTTGATTGTTAGTCTTATTCTCCATCTCTATCTAATTACCTGTAGATCAGAGCGCGGTAGCCATTGCCATGGAGATTGTGATGGAAAGGCAGCATGCTTCCAGCATCATGATGATATTTAAGTTGATCTGTACAAATGTACCAGCGTCCTATCTCATCTTCCTAAAAAGACGAATGGAAGAAGCTGATGTCACAGTTAATGGCTAGAATAAAAGACTTGTACCTGTCACTTGCATACCGGCCTTGCATGTAATGCTTTTCTCACATCTGGATCATTCAGCCAAGTATCTGCTATATGAACGTCCTAAAAATAGTACTCTTGTTAAATATCGCTAAAAGCTTCAATAATAAGGTTTAGGTTATAGCAAGTTTTGAATTATTTCATGTGTTAATTATTTAGTCGTGTATTGTGTTCATAAAATCAAGTAGTACACGTATGCACATGTCAGGACTGTTTAAACCCGTTTTCTCCACATCAGTCTTGCAAATGAGTCAAAAGACACAAGGTGGAATGAACAATGCACCCTAATTAACTGCGGTCAGTTCTTTAAGCCGGCAGTACAGACTTTTGATAGCCTTTAAGTGTAGATACCAATAAAACATCGGTAACTTCTATCTAAACTGAAACAGCTACTACTTTTAGTGACTATCACTGCATATCCATATTGATACATCTGTAGTAAATACTACTCTAAAGAATAAGGTTCCTAACCTAAATAAGAAATGAGTTATCTTCAAAGAAAATCCTTTTGAATTTCATGTTAGTGATATCCTTTCAGAAGAGTCCTATTTTGAATTTAATATTATTTCACAATTATAAAAAAGGGAGAACTACAAAGACATTATTGAGCATAAAACAGCTGAAAGAAAAGGGATACTTGGATCAATCTAAATACTTGGCTTCTAAGTAAATAAAAACTTACAAGACAAGGGACATGCTGCTTGCCAGTAAGTTCACGCCAATTAGGGACGTAGCCTTCCTTCACTGTCGCGCGTAGCGGCCATGCACGACCAAACATTCTTTTTCTCACAGGTAGCGACCGCTCTGTTTCACCCAACATCCGGAAACTTGATGGAAGACTTATAGTTTGTTGCAATGGAGGATCATGGAAGCAAGGCTCTAAAATGTCATAGATATTGAGATTAGATAGTTCCTGCAAAATTCAAATGCTTCAACAAGCGAACAATTAGAATTTTGGAAAAGAAGAGTCGAATAACAAATTTTGATGCTTACCTGGTCTACCTTATCTAGCAAGGTGTCACAGCTCTCTGTGCTAGAATTCCAGTAGCTCCCATTACATGCATTGTGCACTTCCTGCCAACCATTGTAAAAGGAAATTAAGAGGGCTAAGGTTAATTTTTGAATGAGCCACCAAGCTTCTTGGCAACATTACGTAGTCTTGTTTGCTTGTGAAAGACAAACACAAGTCCAGAAATGGCAAGATATCTGTGACAAGCCATGTGCGACTTATTTGGAACAAAAAGAAAAAAACAGCAGCTACTACTATATGTAAAACAGTTTCTGAAAAAAACAGCAGCTACTACTATATGTAAAACAGTTTCTTACTTATAATGCAGTGAACCTTATTAGTTTGGAATGGATGGTGTGTCATTACCGTGTACAAATCTATGGATATTAGCCCCATCCCGAAAGCAAATGGGACTAAAGCATCGCCATCGAACTTATTATCAGTAACTCCATTTCCAATTGCATAACCCTATACAGAAAACGTTATGTAATTCAATGGTGCTACGGATTTTATAATGCAAACTAAGTAGGTACAAACCCGGAGATTCAAAGTGGGCTGCAATCCATCTCTTATACCTGTATATACCAATACACACCCAAACAAACTCATATACCATGAAAAAAAGAAGCAAAAACTACGCAATATGTACCACTAGCAATTTCTTGGGCAAGAGTGGGAACATAAACTCCTGCATATGACTCTCCAATAATATAGAGTGGATTAGAAAGGTACTCTGGATACTGTTGAAACCACTGCAATGGGAAAAGCAAACATGAGGTGTGTTAAGTTATCCTTGCTTACCACGCTCAATTCAACCAAACTTTTGTACCAAATCTACGGAGGTAAAGACTAAATCTGAAATATTGTTTTATGATACCGGCTGCATATACGACGTTAGTAGTAGATGGTCACTTAATATATGGCACTGTATTTCTATAGTATATACACTCTATTTCGTTCCAATGCCCATCACTTTCTACATAAAAGTATCTAAATTTGGCCTTTCAGCTGCCAAGGTTTTGACACAGTGCTTTTAAATTAATCTTGCACAGGATTTATACCTTACGCCACATATGATTACCTTTAGTAGAAAAGAATGAGAATCTTTCGCTGTTTGAATGTCCCCAGTGATGTAGTCTGAGCTCACATTGGAATATGAGAATCCAACACCAACCGGCGAGTCGAGATAGATAATATTTGCAACCTGGAATAATTACTTGATCAAAATACTGAGGATTTGAATTGCTACATTTTGCTTTATACTGACCCTCGTCCATGTGTCTGGGTTTCTCCGAAGCCTGGGCCTTTCACTTGCGTTAGGTTCGAAACGAAACGGGCCTGTAGTAATTCGCAAGGCGTAATGGAATACAAATCAAGTAGATATATAAAACCTAGAGGACTTGTCCTTGAAGTTTTCCAAGAGAACAATCAAATGCAAAACCACCAAATGCACAATCAAATCTGCAACTCAAGAACCCTTATAACTTGTGTCGCAATAACAGCCCAACTCAAGAATCAAATGTACAAAAACGAAGAATCGAATATGGATGCTGCATGATCAAATGTACAAACGGGCCTTAAAATAACACGTGGTTGTGCTAGGGTAATATCACGGGGGAGGATTATTATTTTTTCATGCATAGGCCTATGGAACTTGGTCATTAAGTTCAACGTGGTTTTCATTTTCATCGTTTTCTTGATAAATGAAACCCGCCAAGGGCTAGATAACGCCCTGTTTTGGGGCCGTTATGGGCAGGCAAATGGCGTGCGGCCTCGGCCATTTGCCTACCCATAACGGCCCCAAAACAGGGCATTATCAGCCTTAACACCTTGTTCCAGGGCTTGTTATCACATGCATTGCCACATGTCAACAAATAAACGCGTTATGGCCATAACAATTTTGTTATTGTTATGGCCATAACATCCTGGTTTACTTTGATAACAGGCCCTGGAACAGGGTATTAAGGTCGTGGTGACGTCGTGATTTGAAATGTTATAAAGTAACAATAGGGGGAGGTTATTACTGTTAATTATGGCACTATCTAAATGCTATAATTTCCTACTCTAAAATTATCCACGATGGCGGATGGCGCAAGAAAAAAGGAAAAAACAAGGCCACGTCATGTTCGTAATAGCCTCCTTCGTATTATTACGTGGGGTAATGGCCCAGAGGAGGCCATTACGCCCTGCTCGGCCTAGCTCACCTTAACGGGCTCGCCAGAGCCTTACAGGGCGTAATGGCCTCCCCCGTGCCATTACCCCTACCATTATGACTTAGGATAAGAGAATCTACGAGAGAAGTCTTATAAAATCACGAAATTGATGAAGAAATCTATTGACATTAGTACAATAAAATGTTGAAAATATGACTGCGCCAAATACCGGGGGTAACCTAGGCCGTTATCCTTGGGGAACGAGTTGTGAAGAAACGTACCATGTTCATAGACGAACCCATCAAAGCTGGAACAGCCTGGGCCTCCATTCAGCCACAGTACTACCGGATCATACCTTGGACTCCCTTCCGACGTAACAAAATAGTAATACAGATTCTTCCCATGAACTTCATCTATGGTAATATATCTGCAAACGCGAGATATGAAAGCGATAAGTGTTCGGATTCGAAATTCGGATATATATAACAGCACATGATCTTTCCGAGCTTCACCAAACGCTTCTATAATCCATGTTTTTGATAAGAATCAAAACAGTGGCAATTTTCACAAGCTACGGATTGAAATTTTAGCTGCTTAGCTCCCAATTTTGGAAGTAGATTAAGTTAGCTCCTGATACTAAACGTAATGATAGATCTGAATCTTAATAGTTAGGCAGGAGAAAACTTCTTACCAAACAATTTCAGATACGCCTTAGTTTATGAAAACAGGGCATGTTTCAAAACTTAAGCTGTTTAGTTCTAATTTTTTCAATAAAGAGTTCAAGATAGGAAACAGAGGAGGATAAGGAAGCCAAGACGCAAAATTATTACAAGATATAGAAGAACTCACCCAGCATAATGATCCGAAGCAAAAACTCCGTCGAATCCAGGCAAGGAAGTGACACGATCGGCAGAATGCGACGCCTGAACTATAAAGATGAATGTAAGCAGGACGCCGGAGAAGAGGAATGTCGCCATGGCCAGAGCTTGATCGTGAAATGGCGCCTTATAATTTAATAGGCTATGCGTGCTCAAAGTATTTAGTGTGTTCTTCAAAGCCACGCTTCATTTTGCTTTATTTAATGGTGAATATACTTTTTAGCTCTTTTTGAAAAAAAATGCTTGTCTTTTTTGACAAATTGCTTGTCTTTTTGGAGAAATTGCTTGCTCTTTGGGAAAAAAACATCATGTGCACGCTGCATATGATTGTTATTCCCTTCGTTACTTCCGACATAAGTCTATCCAACTACTTCCATAATCCAGCATGCTCAATGTATGGATGTTTAATATTCTTCTTCCTACAAGTTGCACCCAAGCATCTTTATGGCGCGTCTATTATATATTCCAAAATGCAAGCTTAAAATCGATGGCTCGTAACGCCTACATAAAGGAAGGGATGGTGATATTTCGTATGTTTTCAGCCCATTTTAAATCCAATAATAGTCCTCCTTGTGGTCACCTGATTTTTAA
The DNA here is from genome assembly GCA_011763485.2 of Isoetes engelmannii. Classification (NCBI taxonomy): domain Eukaryota; kingdom Viridiplantae; phylum Streptophyta; class Lycopodiopsida; order Isoetales; family Isoetaceae; genus Isoetes; species Isoetes engelmannii. The sequence goes on from JAANSK020243687.1 coordinate 13,519, forward strand.
AAGCAATTTCATGGAGCTTGGACATGAGTCACTTGATTTCTAACGACAGGGTGGAGGAGAGATTACAGCTTCAACTTTCAAGGAGCAGTGCCGAAATATCGCCATCCCTTCTTTTATGTAAGAGAAAGGCCAAGAGCATGCCATTTTGCCTGGCTCGAACATGGCTCGCCCTAACGTGCTCACTAAGCCCTTACCAGGCGAAATGACCTGCTCTTGGCCTTTATCTATTACATAAAATGTGTTCTGCCATGGCCATGTTTGTTTTATAGGAAGCTCAACTACTAACATTCTGATGTTTTGCTCACATTCTTGGCTTCAATCGTCGAATTTGCGACACGTGGCACTGAATGGACGACTAACAGACTTCCATGACATGTCTGTCATGAACCTAACCGAAATACACGGAACCGAAATACACGGAACCGAAATACACGGAAACTGAAATACAGAAGAGTACGCCAGGATCTGGCAAGAATTCTATTATACAGAGATCAAGAATACAATGGCCCGAAGGCGCTCAAGAAACAGGG
>JAANSK020243698.1:0-14048 GCA_011763485.2 Isoetes engelmannii
TAATGTTATTAAAAGGTGTCCTGCAATTAAATTGGCAGTTAAACGTACACATAGAGTAATTGGTCGAATTAAATTTCTTACTAACTCAATTAATACCATAAATATTATTAAAGCTCTAGGAGTTCCTTGAGGAACTAAATGAGACAGTATGTGGTTTGTATTTTTTAACCATCCAAAAAGTATTAAGGATAATCAAAAAGCTAAGGATAATGGTAAATTTACCGTTAAGTGAGATGTTGGAGAAAAAATTTGAGGGTAAAGTGCTATAAAATTTATAGATAAGATTATTGTAAACAACATTATAATTAAAGTTTGGCTGCCTTTTTCTCTTTTGTTTAATGTGAAAGATACTTCTTTTTTAAATATTGAAATTACTTTGACTTTAATTTTTGTAAAAGTAGAAGTGTTTTTTCAGTTTAAAGAAGGTCTAATTATAATAATTAAGAAAAGAGACAACCAAGACAAAGAAAAAATTGAGCTTCTTGGATCAAAGATCGAAAATAAATTTATTATCATTTTATTTTGTTAAATTTTTTATTTAATTTATTTTTAAATTTGTTAATTTTGTTTATATTTTCAATATTTCTAAGTAAATTTATAACTATAAAACACAAAAATAGAAAAATAAATGTTCATATTAAAGGACTTATTTGAGGCAATAAAACTTTATTTTTAATTTTGACATAATTACGTTTTCTTAAACTGAAGTTTTATAAAGATTCAATTTTATTAATAAATTCTTTTGGAGAAGAAATTTTTGTTAAAATAGGTATAAAAGAATGATTTGTACCACAAATTTCTGAACACTGACCTCTAAATATTCCAATTCGCTTAGAAAAAAGAAAAATCTGATTTAAACGTCCTGGTAAAGCATCCACTTTAGTTCCTAAAGAAGGAATTGTTCAAGAATGGATAACATCTGCAGAAGTAATTAACGAACGAATTAATATATTTACAGGTAGATAAATTAATTCTCTTGTTTTTAATAATCGTATTATATTAGAATTTTCTATAAAATTCTCAGTTTCCACCATATTTAAAGATGTATATTCATAAGATCAGTATCACTGATGTCCTGTAATTTTAATTGTTATATTAGGAGTTTTTGAATCTTCTATTAAATAAAGAGTTTTTAAAGAAGGTAAAGCAATAAAAATTAAAAAAACAGCCGGTAACACTGTTCAAATAGTTTCAATTTCTTGCCCTTCTATAATGAATTTATTAAATTTACTTCCCGCAGTTAAAATTGTAACTAAATATAATGTTATAACAGTAATAAAAATTAAAATAATTATAGCATGATCATGAAAAAATAAAATATGTTCTATAGAAGGAGAAATTCTATCTTGAAAAGATAAAGCTAGTCAATTTGGCATTAATTTGTATTTAATAAAACAGATTGATTAAAAGTATGTTCTCTTACAGGAGTTGGATTCATCCATTCAATAGAAGAAGTTCCTCCATACGTGTTAATAATCCCACGAGATGAAGAAAAAGCTTCTCAAATAATTCATATTATTATAATTACTGAAACAAAAGAAATTAAAGAACCCAAGGAGGAAACAACATTTCATGGAGTAAAGGCATCAGGGTAATCTGAATAACGACGAGGTATCCCATTTAATCCTAAAAAATGTTGAGGAAAAAATGTTAAATTTACACCAATAAATATGGCAAAAAATTGTACTTTAAGTATTTTTGGATTTATATTTAAATTAAAAAGAAGAGGTAATCAATGAGTAGCTCCTGCTATAACAGCGAATACTGCTCCTATAGACAATACATAATGAAAATGAGCTACTACATAATAAGTATCGTGTAGGACTACATCAATTGAAGAATTTGCCAATACTACTCCAGTTAGTCCTCCTACAGTAAAAAGAAACACAAATCCAATAGATCAACACATAGGAGCATCTATAGAAATAAAAGAACCATTTATTGTAGCTAACCATCTAAATACTTTTACTCCTGTTGGAATAGCAATAATTATCGTAGCAGAAGTAAAGTAAGCTCGGGTATCTACGTCTATCCCAACTGTAAATATATGATGAGCTCATACAATAAATCCTAAAAATCCAATTGAAACTATAGCATAAATTATTCCTAATGTACCAAAAGGTTCCTTTTTTCTAGAATAAAATCTAATTGTATGAGAAATTATACCGAACCCAGGCAAAATTAAAATGTAAACTTCAGGATGTCCAAAAAATCAAAATAAATGTTGGTATAAAATTGGATCCCCTCCTCCCGAAGGATCAAAAAATGAAGTATTAAAATTTCGATCTGTTAACAGTATAGTAATGGCTCCTGCCAGAACAGGTAAAGAAAGAAGAAGTAAAACAGCAGTAATTAAAACAGATCAAACAAATAATGGAATTGAATCTAATGTTATTGAGGAAGATCGTATATTTATAATAGTAGTGATAAAATTAATTGCTCCTAAAATAGAAGAAGCCCCAGCTAAGTGTAATCTGAAGATAGCAAGATCTACTGAAAATCCTGAATGAAATAAGTTTCCCGCCAAAGGAGGATAAACTGTTCATCCTGTTCCGGCTCCTATTCCAGCAAAAGAAGAAGAACATAATAATGCTAGAGAGGGAGGTAGTAATCAGAATCTCATGTTGTTTATTCGAGGAAATGCCATATCTTGAGCACCAATTATTATAGGCACTAATCAATTTCCAAATCCTCCAATTATAATAGGCATCACTATAAAAAAAATTATAACAAAAGCATGAGCTGTAACGATAGTATTATAAATTTGATCATTTTCTATTAATGAACCAGGTTGCCCTAACTCCAATCGAATCAATCCTCTTAATGCTGATCCTAAAAGTCCTGCCCAAGCCCCAAAAATAAAATATAAAGTTCCGATGTCTTTGTGATTAGTTGAATAAATTCATCGCGTATAATATTAATTTATCGTCAATTTAAGTATTTTATTACTTTATAGAAGTAAATTGCAATTGAAGTGAAGAAGATAAAGAAAAAAATGACTTCTTAAAAAATAAACGGGATTTTTTTTTTCTCAAAAACCTCCTTTTAATAGATTTTTAAAAAAATCTATTAAAAACACTTTCAAAAATTAAAATTTTTGGACTAATATATAAATAGTTGTCAAATATACATATGCCGTTTATATAATTGAAAAAAAAATTCGGGGACCTAACAAAAATATGACAAACGCAAAATATTTGAGCATAAACCCTTCCTTGAGTTTTAAAAAAGGAAGGGTTTATGCTATAAATTCATGAATTGCTTTAGCATTAGGAAATTAAAAGTTTCCAAGTTTTAATTAACTTAAATTCATTCCTTAGCTTTAATTTTATGTCAGGTCGAAACTGAACTATTAGCTAAAAATTAGTTTACATTGAACATCTCTTTGTTAATGAGAAAGAATTTATTTTTAAAAAGTTTAATTTTATTTTTTATATATTTTATATTTAAATTTTTATAAGAATTTTAATTTTTTTTTAATAATTAAATTTAATTTAGAATTTTCTTTAGATTTTTTAGTTTAAAAGTTGTGCCAGCAATCGCGGTCACACATTTTATTTTTATATTTTATATTTTTTATAATTTTTAATATTTTAAATTATACTATTTGGTGAAATTATTTTTTATTTTTAAAATTGTTAAATAAATGTAATTTATTTTTGGACCATGGATTAGATACCCTGTTACTTATAAAATATTTTTAGGTATTTTTTTATTTTAATTTTTAAACCTTAGATATTTGGCGGTTTTTAACATATTCAGAGGAACTTGTAACTTAATGGATATCCCCCCTTTAATTTTACCATTTTAAAATTTTGTATATCGTTGTTTAAAAATATATTGATATATAATTTCAGATTTTTTATTTCTTTATATTCTGGTCATGGTGCAGATTATAAAATGGATGTTATGAGTTACGTTAATTTAGATATATAAAATTGTATAATTGGATTTGTTAGTAAAATTTTAATAAAAATAATATTTGATTATTCAATTAAAAAAGTACATATCGCCCGTCATTCTTTATATAGACAAGTCGTAACAAAGTAGAAGTGCTGGAAAGGGCTTCTTGTTTGAGGTTTTGTTTTATTCTTTAATTACGGTAAAGATTTTTTAACCTTTTAAAAATCTTTTTTTTTTTGATTTTACTTTTTTAAAATTATAGTTATTTATATAAACTTTTAGTAATGTTTTATTTTTTATTTTATTTACCTTTTGTATAAGGAAAATTATATTTTTTATTAAATTTATTAATTATAGAAATTTTGTGATCTTTTTAATTATTTTAAATTTATTAAATTATTAAATTTTAAAAAAGAAGTAAAATGCTTTACGTAATGAATTTTCTGTGTCTTTAAATCTTAAAATGGTTATCTTTTAGAATGTTTTAATTAATTTTTAAATTTAGATTTAGTTTTAAAATTTTATTTTTATGTAATAATTTTTATTACCTTTAAGTTAAAACTTTCATGCATTTTTAAAAAATTATGAAAATTAATTTATTAGTATTTAATTTTTAAAAATTTTAAAATTTTTTTAATTTTAATTAAATGTGATTTATTATTACTGTTTTTTATAAGGTTCTATTTATCAAAATTTTTTTTCTATTTTTAGAATCCTCCCTGCCCTTTGTTAAAAATTAACGGCCGTGGTATTTTGACCGTGCTAAGGTAGCGAAATCATTAGTTTTTTAATTGAAAACTCGTATGAATGGGAAATGACTTTATATAATTATATCTTTATTTAAAATTTATATTTTTGTTGAAAATAACAATTTTTTTTTTAAGACGAGAAGACCCCAAAACTTTTATTATAAGCTAATAAAATTTCTATTGTTTATATTTTGATTGGGGCAATATTTTATGTTTTATTTTATTTAACTTAAAATTTAAGAGAACTTTTTTATTGATAGATTTTTAAAGTACTTTGGGGATAACAGCGTAATTTTTTTTATGAGTTCTTATTGATTAAAAATATTGCGACCTCGATGTTGGATTAAAATTATACTTTTGGGGGCAGCCTCTTAGCAAGTTAGACTGTTCGTCTATTAAATTTTTACATGATCTGAGTTCAAGTCGGCGTAAGCCAGACTGGTTTTTATCTAAAAAATTCTTTTTTATATTTCAGTACGAAAGGACCAAGTATAATGAATTTTTCTTTTTATTTTCTTAGGACAGTCATAGTGATTACAGCTTTGGGAGTTGTAGGATTTATTCCTTTGAGGTGAATTATATTAGAAAGTTGTAACCTTTCTATTTTTATCATTATGATTTGGTGTAAAGCACAATATTTTTTGGTAATATGGGTTTCTATTCATATAGGATATAAGTATTCTATTCTATCAAAATAGTCCTTTTATTCAGGCATCTCCTATAAAAATACAGGATTAAAGCAGGTAAAATTATAACTAAAAGAATTATATTTGTTATTTTTATTTTTATTTTGTTTTTATTTATTTGAGAAATTTCAAAATTTTTTATTAATTTTATATTTGTTATTCGTAAATAAATATACAAGTTTACTCTTCTTATGATTAAAATAATTGAGATAATAAACTTTGTCTGAAAATCTAAAGATTCTATTATAATCATCAATTTGGCCAAAAAATTTGGTATGGGAGGAATTCCTGCCAAGTTAATTAAAATTAAGATAAATAAAGATTTATTAATTTTTCTTGTTCTTTCTATTCTAGTTTTATAAATTATGTTATTTTTAATTAATACTATGATTAAAATTACAGATCTTCAATAAATTACAGAAAAAATAATTAGTGTTTTTATACTTATAGATACTGCTAAAAGTATTCAGCTTAAGTTGAATACTGAAGAAAGTCCCATAATGTACATAATGGTGTTTTTATTTATCTGTATTAAACATCCTATTAATGCAGATAAAATAATGAAAGGTATTAATATCATTTTAAATATAAAAATGGTTAAATAAACAGGAGCTAGCTTTTGTCATGTTATTAAAGTTGTGGATCCTTTTCATTCAATTTCTTTAACTATTTTTACAAATCATTGTTGAAATGGAGAAGATGCTATTTTTACTAAGATTGAGATTATTCTTAATCTTATTATGGATATGGTTATTTTTGTATTTATCTTTATTATCATAATTCTTATTACTAGAATACTTGAAGAAATAGATTGAATAATGAAATATTTTATTCTTCTTTCTGCTCTTTTTTTTTTAATTCTTTGACCTCTTTTTATAATTGAACAAAATGCTAGGGTATTTAATTCTAGTATAATTCAAATTATGATTCATGAGTTTATGATGAAGCATAGGATAGACGAAGTTACTAGCATAAATGATATTAAAAAAATTCTTTTTTCAATTCAAGTTGCAAACTTGATACTTTAAAGAATAAAACTGCTTAAGCTTTTAATGTTTTGAAGACATTTGGTTTAATTTAACCTAAGTTTTATTTCCATTTTTTTTTTTTAAAATCTCAAAAAAAAATGGAATCGTTAACAATTTTATTCTAGGAATTATGAATACCTAAGCTTTAAAATAAGCTTTATTTGTTTAAATAAATTTTTTTGTTTGATTATCTTTTGATATTGGTTGGGGTTTTACTTGGTGTAGCTTTTTTTACTTTAATAGAACGAAAAATTCTTGGTTATATTCATTTTCGTAAGGGTCCTACTAAAATTTTTTATTTTGGTATCTTTCAGCCTATCAGAGATGCTGTAAAATTGTTTTCAAAAGAATTTTTGAAGGGGTTTAAATTTTCTTTCTATCTGTATTTTTTAGGACCTTTTTTAGGTTTATTTCTAATATTTGTGTTGTGAGGTGTTTATGGATGTTATTTTGGGGTTTTCGGTTCTTTTTATTCTTTGATTTATATTTTTTGTTTTCTTAGATTGGGTGTATATTTTTTATTATTCTGTGGTTGGGGTTCTAATAGAAAATATTCTCTTATTGGAGGTTATCGTTCTGTATCTCAAACAGTTTCTTATGAAGTTTCTTTAATTTTTTTTGTTTTGGTTTTTGTTTATATTCTTAATTTTTATGATTTTGTTTTTTTTTCTTTTTTTCAATATGGTTACTGATTTTTTTTTCTTTCTTTACTTTTTTTTTTTGGTTGACTTTTTATTATTTTTTCTGAAAGAAATCGTACTCCTTTTGATTTTTCAGAAGGGGAGTCTGAGTTAGTTTCTGGATTTAATGTAGAATATGGAGGTGGTGTTTTTTCTCTTATTTTTATTTGTGAGTATGGTATAATTATTTATCTTTGTTTTCTTTCTTCTTCTTTTTTTTTTGGAACTTCCTTTTATCTGTTGAAGTTTATATTATTGTGTTTTTTTTTTGTTTGGGTCCGTTGTTGTTTTCCTCGTTATCGTTACGATTTTTTGATATCTAGAGCTTGGAAAACTGTTCTTCCATTTAGTTTGTTTTTTTTGCTTTTTGGTATTGTTTGTTTTTTTTAGTTTTCTAGAAAAAATTCTTTAACAGGCTTTCAAAGCCTTTTTAAGAAAACTTATATTAATATAATTATAGAAAAATATAGGACTGTGTAAATCTGCCCGATTCCTTCATATGGTCTTTCTACTGTTTTTGCTCCAATTCAGGTTAAAATTAAAATTACTGACAAAAGAATTCATATTTTTATTTTTTTTAATGGTTTAAACTTTGTTGATTTTGATTTTTTTATTATTAAAACTGCAATAATTAAAATTGAGGATACTAGTGCTACCACACCTCCTAGTTTTGATGGAATGGATCGTAATACCACATATGCAAATAGAAAATATCATTCAGGTTGAATATGTAAAGGTGCTACTAGTGGGTTTGCTGGATTGAAGTTTTCTACGTCTCCTAAAATGTTGGGTTCGTTTGACACCAATATTATCATTATAATCATAATTATAATTATTGGTGTTATGTCTTTAATTGAAAATATTGGATTAAATTTAATTTTGTCTATTCTTGTAGTTCTGTTGGTTGGATTCGATGATCCTTTTTCATGTAATAAAATTAGATGTGAAATTACTATTGCTGAAATTGCTATGGGTAAAATGAAGTGTAATGAAAAAAATCGATTTATTGTTGGTTGCGAGACTGAGGGTCCCCCTCAAATTCAAATGACTAAATCATTTCCTACAATTGGAATTGCTGATAAAACTCCTGTAATTACGGTGGCTCCTCAAAATGATATTTGTCCTCATGGTAAAACATATCCTAAAAATGCTGTTGCTATAATTATTAGTAAAAGTATTATACCTGATATTCATACTTTTGGTTTATTTGAAGGAGATGAAAAGTATATTCCTCGTGCTGTGTGTATATATAATAAAATAAAAAATAACGAAGCTCCATTTATGTGAATAATTCGTGTGATTCATCCTATATTAATATCTCGTATAATTATTACTATTCCTTTGAATGCTGTTTCTGTTTGTGCAGTATAAATTATTGACAAAAACAGTCCTGTAATAATTTGTAAAGATAGTGTTATTCCTAAAAGGAATCCTATATTTCATATGAATGAGATTGATGAGGGAGAAGGTAAATCTATTAGTGATTTTTTTAAAATTCTTATAATTGGATTTTTTTTTATTTCTTGATTTTTAATTTAAAATGATGTGGTTATTGTTTGATTGGGGTGGTGTCCATGTGTTGAAATTGAAATTATTGTTATAATTAGGAAGGTTCCTATGAATATCATTATTATTTGTCTTGTAAACATTTTTATTGAACTTCTGTTTCTTTTTGTTTGGTTAATTGGAAGTGTTATTGATATAATTAGAATTATTATTAAAATATTTTTTCTTTTCTTTATTTTTGTTGTTTCATTTGAATTTAATGATGCTGTATATATAAATAATGTTATTATTCCTGATGAAAATGTTAAGATTGTAATAAATGATATTCAACTTCTTAACGTTCTTTTAAATATTATTCTTGTAATTATAATTGATAGAATCAAGATAATAATTGATATAAAAATTGGATTTATGTTTTTTATTATTTTATTTGTTAAAATTAAGATTATGATTGAAATGTTTCCTTTATATTCTTATGATTTACAAAATCATTGTTCTTAGAACTTGTAGGAATTTTTTTTGTCTATTTTTTGTTTTTTTCTTGTTTATTTTTATTTCTTTTTTTTAATGTTCATTATATATATATACTTTTAATTTTAGAGGGGCTTTTGCTTGGAATTTTTTCTTTTTTAATTTTTAATTTTGTGATTTTCTTTGGTCTTTCTGGATTGTTTTTATTCTTATTAGTGATTGTTTGTTTGGGTGGTTTTAGTATTTCTGTTTTAGTTTCATTAGCTCGGTTTTGAGGTCGTGATTTTTGATTTTTTATTTTTATTTTTTAATGAAGTTTATTTTTTATTTTTTGTTTGGTCTTTTTTTTAGTTTTTTTGATTTGGTTTATTTTATTTTGTTTTTATTTTTTATTACTTTTTTTTTGATTTTTTATTTTATAGATTTTAGATTTTTTGGCATCTTCTTTTGCGATAGACTTTCTTTTTTTCTTATTTTTCTTTCTATCTTTATTTTTTCTTTTTGTTTCTTTTCTAATTTTTTAGATAAGTGATCGATAAACTTCTTTATTAGTTTTGTTTTTTTTTTATGTTTAATTTTTTTTATACTTTTTTTGAGTTTTACTACTTTAAATTTTTTGATTTTTTATATTTGTTTTGAATTTATTTTTATAATTATATATTTATTTGTTTTATCTTGGGGATACAGCCCTGAACGTCTTCAGGCTTCTTTTTATATAGTTTTTTATACTTTAGTTGTTTCATTGCCTTTTTTAATTTTTATAGTTTCTGTTGAATACAGAGTTTTTACTATAAAATTTATATTTTTTTATTTTATCAGTGGTTATTGATGGTTTTTTCTATTTTTTGTTTTTTTGGTTAAACTTCCTATTTATGGACTTCATCTTTGACTTCCTAAAGCTCATGTTGAAGCTCCTGTCTCTGGTTCTATAGTTTTGGCTGGAGTTCTATTGAAGTTAGGGGGTTATGGTTTTTATCGTTTTTCTTTTTTTTGTTCTTCTTTGTTTTTTTATTGAGGTTACTTGTTTTCTTTTGGTTTAGTTGGGGGTTTAATTAGATGCTTTTTGTGTTTACGTCAGGTAGATTTAAAATCATTTGTTGCTTATTCTTCTATCTGTCATATGGGATTTGCTTTATGTGGAATTTATAGATTTTCTTATTTTGGATTGAGAGGAGGTGTTTATATATTAATTTCACATGGTTTTTGTTCCTCTTGTCTTTTTTATATTTTATATATTTTATATGAACGTTTTCATTCTCGTAGTTTGTTAATAATTAAAGGTTTGGGTTTCTTAATTCCTTTAGTTATACTTTTTTTTTTTGTTTTTTGTTCTTTAAATATAGGATTACCTCCTTCTTTTTCTTTTTTATCAGAAATTTCTATTATTTCAGGATGTTTTTTTTTAAACTTCTATTCTATTTTATTTATTTCTATGCTTTTATTGTTTGCTGGGTTTTATTGTATTTTTATTTATGTAACTTCTTGTCATGGATATTCTTTTTATGATGGAATTTCTTATTTTTTAAGTTCCCGTGAATTTTTAAATATATATTGTCATCTTTTTCCTCTTTTTTTTATTATCTTATTCTTAGATATTTTTTATATTTAGTTGATTAGTTTAAATTGAATAATTGATTGTGGTTCTTTAGGTTTATTTTCAACTTATAATTTTTCTTTTTTCTTTTATCTTTTTGTTTTTAAGTTTTATTTTATACTTTTTTATTTTTTATGTTTTTACTTTCAATAGTTTTTTGTTTGAATTTTATTTAATAAGATACATAGGTTTAGATTTTAACATCACGTTTATTTTTGATTTTTTATCTTTGGGATTTTTTTCTTGTGTATCTTTTATCTCAGGTGTTGTTTTTCTTTACAGAATTTTTTACATATCTGGGACTGTTGACATACGACGTTTTTTAGTTTTAGTTTTCTTATTTGTTTCTTCTATATTTTTTTTGGTTTTTTCTGGTAGATTTTTTATAACTATAGTTGGTTGGGACGGATTGGGTTTAGTTTCTTTTTTGTTGGTCATTTTTTATCCTAATTCCGTTAGCCTTGAGTCTGGTTTAATTACTGTTTTCTCCAATCGTGTTGGGGATGTTTTTTTTTTAATGTCTTTTTTCTTTTTTTATATGTTGGGTAGTTCTTTTTTTGAGGTTTCTTCATTTTATAATTTTATTTGTTTTTCTTTTTTTGTTTTTTTTGGCTCTATCACCAAGAGGGCTCAGGTTCCTTTTTCTGCTTGACTTCCGGCAGCTATGGCTGCTCCTACTCCTGTTTCTTCTTTAGTCCATTCCTCTACTTTAGTTACTGCTGGTGTTTATGTTTTAATTCGTTTTAATTATGTTTTTATATATTTAAATTTTTTTTTTTTGAAGTTAGTTTTTTTGATTACTATAATAATGGCCGGATTTTGTGCTTTGTTGGAAAAAGATTTTAAAAAAATTGTTGCTATGTCTACTCTTAGACAACTTGGGATAATAATGTTTATTTTATCTTGTGGTTGTTGACTTCTTTCTTTTATTCATATAATTATTCATGCTTTTTTTAAAAGAATGTTGTTTCTTAGAACTGGGTCCTTAATAGGACAAGTTATGGGTATACAAGATTCCCGTTTTTATGGAAACTTATTTTTTTCATATTCTTCTTATTTATATTTTTTAGTTAGTTGCTTATGCCTATCTGGTTTTCCATTTTTTATTGGGTTTTATTCTAAAGATTTTATTATTTCTTCTATTTCTTTTTTTGAGGGGCTTTTACTTTATTACTTATTTTTATCTGGTTGTTTATGTACTGTGGGGTATAGGGTTCGACTGCTTTGAGAAGGATATATTATATTTTTCAAAAATACTTCTTTTTTAGTTTTTAAGGAATCTTTTTTTTTTTTAATTCCTTCAATAATTCTTTTTTTTAAATGTTGAATTTTTGGAGGTTTATTTTATTGAATTTTTCTTTCTGATATAAATTTCTTTTTTAGTTTTTTTGATTTAATTTTTGGTTTATTAATTTTTTTTGTTGGGATTTGCTTTTATTTTTTTTATTTTTTTAATTATTATGTTTTTTATTTTTTATTTAACATTTTTTATTTTCGTTGGGGTTTTACTAGTGGTTTTTCTTCTTTTTTTAAATCTTTTAATTTTAATTTTTTTGAAGTAACTTGAATGGAGTTTTTAGGGGGTGGAGGAACTTATTTGATTTTTTTTAATTTAAATAAAAAGGTTTATTTTTTAGAGTTTGTTGGATTAGGAATTTTGATTTTTATATCTTTTTTAATGTTTTATTATTTTATTTTTTAATAACTTATAAAGTTATTTTAACGTTAGCTTTGAAGGAGCTGAAGATTTTATAAGTACTCTTAATTTTCTTAACCTTGAAAATGTTATATTTTTTTATAAACTATGAGAGTGCAGTATAAAACTTTATAAGAGTTAGCGGCTCTTTTATTTCACTCTAAAATTTTTTATTTTTAAGTTCTAAACTTAACACATATTTAATGTTATTTTTAACTTAAATAAATTCTGTAAGTCTTAAACTTACTGCATTTATTTATATGCTAAATTAAGGGTTGAGGTCAATTAAAACAATAATTTCTTGCAAAGAAATATTCTCATCCTACTTGTTTCAGTCAATTTTACTTTTTTGTCATTCGTATAATAATCCAATTGTTAAAATTGTTAAAAAAACAAAAATTATTATATTGTTTTTAGTACTTGGTATTTCTATTGGATATGAAATAATTAAGGCAATTTCAATATCGAAAATTAAAAATAATAATGCTACTAAGAAAAATTGAAATGAAAATGGGATGTGGGTTGGATTTATTATGTTGAATCCGCATTCAAATTGATTTATTTTTTCTTTGTATATTATTGTTTTTTTTTGTACTATTTGAACAAATATTAAAAGGATTAATATTAAGGATACAGCTGTTATTCAAATTATAGTTACTTTTATTTTCTAATGTTTCTTTTTTATTGGAAATAAAATGTACTAATATACTAAATAGAAATTTAAGCTCCTCATCAGTAAAGTATAGAATATAAAAATAATCATACTACATCTACAAAATGTCAGTATCATGCAGCACATTCAAATCCTACTAAATGTCTAGATGAATTAATTAATTTGTTAAATCGTTTTAAAGAAACAAATAAAAATAAAGATCCAATAATTACATGTAATCCATGAAATCCAGTAGCCATAAAAAAAGTTGAACCAAATCTTGAATCTGCTATACAAAAAGGAGCTTCTATATATTCAAAACCTTGAAATAAGGTAAACACCATTCCTAAAAAAATTGTTATTATGAGAGCGTCTTTAGATTTGTTATAGTTTTTAATTAATATTTCATGATGAGATCAAGTAATAGTAATTCCTGAAGATAAAAGAAGAATTGTATTAAGTAATGGAATTCTTATTGGATTAAATGAGATAACAGACTGGGGAGGTCATACTTGGCCTAACTCTACTGTTGGGGAAATTCTTCTATGAAAAAATGCTCAAAAGAAAGAAACGAAAAAAAATACTTCTGAAGCAATAAATAAAATTATACCGGTTTTCAAACCATTAATAACCAATTTAGAATGATTTCCTTGTGATGAAGATTCTCGATGGATATCTCGTCATCAAGAGTAAGCTACTATAAGTATGATTAAAAAAGAAATTAAAATAATTATTTGATTAACTTTATTTATTAAAATTAATCCTGATAAAACTAAAGCTAAAGCTCCGTTAGATGCTAAAAGAGGCCACGGTCTTAAATTTACTAAATGAAATGGATTAAATTTTATTATCAATATTTTAATTCTGTTATATAAAGAGTAATTAAAGTTATAAATACATATGCTTGAATACAAGCCACTGCTGATTCTAAAATTGTTAAAATTAAAGGTGCTACTATTGACAAAGGTAGTATTAAAATATTAATTGTTATTAAAGAGTTGCCTAGTAATGTTATTAAAAGGTGTCCTGCAATTAAATTGGCAGTTAAACGTACACATAGAGTAATTGGTCGAATTAAATTTC
>JAANSK020243709.1:0-14047 GCA_011763485.2 Isoetes engelmannii
CATCTAAGAATATTTTTAGGGGTTTCTTACTAGTATTTGGGTATGTATATGCAGCCAGAAAAATATGCAAGAGTGGCATAGTTGCGCAAAAAAATACTTTAAGGGGTATATGTATAGAAATTTGTGAAAAAGTTGGATATTGGCAGAGAATACATATAAAATCTTACTAGTTTGTCTGTAGAAATATTTTATTGGGTATACATGCGGAGGGATGGATAGGAGTATGAAAAGGATTTTTATGCTGGAATAGTGGTAAATAAAGGGTTTTTGCCTGACCTCCTCTTCACAGATGGCATATCCATTATACATATAGGTGAATCCTCCCGGTGTGAACCATTTAGTGCCAGCTAATCTATCCAAAATATCATCAACACGTGGTAAAGCATATCTATCCTTTATTGTTGCCTTGGTAAGAGCATGACAATCTATGCACATACATATAATAGTTCCCTCTTTCTTTTTTACAAGCAACATTGGAGCAGCAAAAGAGACTTACTTGGTTGGGTAAATCCCTTCTCAAGCTCAAGAGGACTCAAGCGGTAAGGCGTTCTTTCCATTGGTTTAGTTCCAGGTTCAATCTCAATTTCATGCTCCACTCCCCTTGACGGAGGTGGCCCTATAGGCATCGGGGAACACATCCTTGTATCTTTCCAAAAGATAAGTAATTAAGGATGAGGTTCCAAACCTTCATCGAATTGTTCTACAAAGTGAATTACAAGATTTAACACGTATATCATCATCCAAGATATATAAACCAAAAACTTGATTATCATTCACTTTAAAAACAGGCTTGGCCTGAGTGGCCAACGACAATTTCCCGGATTCTACATAAGGTGAGCCTTGAATACAAACAGACTTAGAATCAACTAACTCAAAAGATAACACATGGGATGACCTATCAATGAGCGGACGTGCAATTTGAAGCCACTTTATCCCCAAACTAACATCATATCATTTTAATTCATTAAATCAACATCCATTTGAAACTGTATTGCTTTTGATGAACTTCTATCTTGAAGTATCAAGTCCATGTCCTGCTCTTGTTGATCCCCACGCTAAACTTAAGGCCCGCTCCTTCAACCACATATGGAGTCACCGTGTTGTCGGCTCAAGGCTTAGCTCCCTTGCTAAGTCTGCAGATATGAAATTGTCAATGCTCGCAGAATCAATTAGAACAACCACATTCTTTTCCTTGATTCTACCTAGAACACGAATAACTTTACTGAAAGAAACTTTATAAGAAACATTTACCATAGTTTTCTCTCTTGCAATAGCCGAACGCATCTTCACTCCTTCACCATCTGGTGGCGTTGGCATTTTGGAAGTTGCAGCTATAGTCTTTTTCAATTTTTGCGGCGTGGGGCACTCCCTAGCGCAATGGCCCATGTCTTGGTAGTTATAACACTTTATAGTGACCGTCTTTTGAGTGGAATCCTTAGGCTGCCCTGCAATCTTTTTGCTTGATTGATTCCTCTTCCTCTTCTTAGCAGATGACGCTTCATCAGAAGTACCTTACGGTCCGCTTAGACTTCCAATCAAAGATCTTCTTTGCCTTCTGAGTTTCCTCATGGCCAACCAACTTTCTTGCAAGCTCAACAGCTTCCTCGAATCTCTCGGGTTCTGCTTGCAAAAGACAGGTTTTAATAGTGTTCTCCTTTAGACCGTTCACAAAGTGGTCTACCCTCATCTGAAAGGTATAATTCTGGGAGCATTGCAAACAACCCTCGGAGCTTACTAACATACTCTTCTAATGTTCTGATTTGCGCAGACCCTTTGAGTGATACGAGTACATGCCGACTGTCAAATTGAGATGCATACTCGTCTTTGAACAGTTTGCAAAAGGCATTCCATGACCTAAAGTTCTTATCATTGTCAGTGTGGATAGCTCACCATGATGCAGCATCTCCTTTCAACTTAAGAGAAGCGTGAAGCACCTTTGCTCTATCACTTTTCTTAGTTGCCAAATAAAAAAGTTTCATGCGATTGAACCAAAGCATAGCATCCTCTGGTGTACCGGTCTCATCAAGCTCAGGCATCTTCATTTTTTTCAATGCCTTTACCTCCTCCTCGGAGAGTCCTTCTAAAGACTCTTAAAGCGTTGCTCTCTCCCATTGCTCTCAATAGTCTAGCGGTTCATTTGCCTTTGCATATTCACCAAAGTTCGAGCAACAAAGATTGTTCATCCCTTGGCTCCACAAAATGGACACTTGCCACTAAACCCCCACGTGGTATTGCAATACCTCCAACAGGATTGATCATTGGCAGTACTTCTAGTACACTGACTCGTGGTTGTGCTTGAATTACATTATAATCAAACACGGGCAGATCATCCAAATGGACACCCTGGAGTGCTGGTACAATACCGCCAGTTATCGTTGGCATGACTGGCAAACCATCAGTTGGTTGCGCCATACCTTGAGTTGGATAGATAGAACTGACGCTCTGATACCAAATTGTCACAGCCACAAAAAGTACATTCAATCGAGCTATTAAGAACTCACAGAGTTCCCCACTTGTTGACTTCCTAGAACCCATGCTCAATTGATACTAATCCCTTGGATTAGTGTGTAGCCCAGCTATAAAAATAGTTCTACCTCAAGAACTAGTACTGCAACAGCAGTATTGCTCAAGAATGAGCGAGATCACATAAAACAATGGAAAAGCTCCAAACTTGCAAGGAAGATTGGCAACTAAATTCAATCAGGTCGAAACTGACCCTAAACCACTTAGTAGAAGGAATCAGAAATAATTAGAACAGAAACAGAAGGATTCGGCAGAAATCAAGGCTCCTTGAACTTCTTCACAAATCACTGGTGTCTCTTGAAAAGCATTCCAAATCCCTTTATACTTGCAGAGATCCAAGAATAGGACGAGAAAAGTCCCTAAACCTTTTCTATGGCTTCGAATAGCCATGCTATAAGCAGATTCGGCCCGATCAGGAGGCTACTGGACTGCGCCCGTCAACACAAGGATAAAATCCCATTTAAAATAGGTCCACCAACGGGGTTCCGCCACACCCCCCCCCCCCCTCCGAGCATGGTTTTAACCCTTTTAACATTAACTTTAACATTTATATTAGAATACCAAGTAACATACGGAACAATTGCCATAGGAAAAAACCGAGCACTGCCCCTACGCAATAACTGATGATTTGGGACGTTCTTGGGCCACCCAATAGCATTCTCAAGGCCATCTCCGCATCCCATAGGTCTGCAAGTGCGATTTGCACCTAGGATTGTAACATACACCACATGTGATTTTTTCCCACCACATATACTATGGTTTTTAAACGATTTGATATAATAGTAATAGTTCTTTTTTGGGGGCTAATTTGGTCTCGTGAATTGAAGCCCTATCTATCTGCCTGCCTGCCTGCCTGTCTGTCTGTCTGTCTGTCTGCCTGCCTGCCTGCCTGCCTGCCTGCCTGCATATAGTAATAGTTCTTTTTTGGGAACCCAAACAACAAAAGGGGCATAGAAGCCGAAAAAGTACAAAGAAAAGATATTGCTCTCGAGATTTTCAGTCTAAGGCGCTAAGGTTGTATGTTCTTTTTTCCCTCCCTTTCCTTCATTTTGCAGTAAAATTTTGACAACGCGGGGTGGTCTATTTCTTAAAAAAATATGTTATGCTGGTAAATGTCAGTTGAGGCTTTGGTTGACGGCCAATTTCTAAAGATAGGCAGAGCAGGTTTTGATACTTTGCATGGCTAGACGGTTATGTTGCAGATATGAATAGAAAAAGTCTCTTTGCGCCAGAGTTTTCCCCAACATTGATTATTTCGCATGATAGTACTGGAAGAATAGTACATAATTGAAGCTAACGTATAGGGGAAGGGAAGCAGGGGCTCCACTTCTGAAAAATTGGCAGGGGCAGCCGGGAGGGGGTCTGCCAATTTTTCTGAAGGGGAGCCCCTGCTTTCCTTCCCCTACAAAATGGAAACTGGGGAGACATATTAAGGATTTTTTCGATTCAATCTTTCTGGTTCGAGCTTCTGGTTTTCCGATTCAAGCATACGCCTACTCTTGGCTTTTCTATGAGAAGACATAATGGAGCTGATTGCCTCTGTGCTCCTCCAAAAACACGGCTGCAACAGTAAGCAGCAGACCCTTCTTTCAAACACATGGGCTAAAGAGCCCTTCTTTCACAGGCAAGACGCTGCTCAAGAACACCGATCTTGCAAAAACACAGGCTAAAGAGCCCTTCTTTCACACCGATATTGCAAAAACACCGATCTTGCAAGAACAACGATCTTGCAAAAACACCCATCTGCTTAGAAACACGAGCTAATGAGCCCTTCTTTCACATGCAAAGACGCCGCTCGAACACCGATCTTGCTCAGCCGGTCACGAAGCTCAAGAAAAAAACTTGCTCAACCAGTCGTGCGGAACTTCCATTCCGCGTTGGAGGCTGATGCCACACGTGACGGCATAAAATTGCACACGAGGGGATTTTGTCGACCCAGTTTCCATTTTGTTTATAATGGAATATTATAGATAGCTTCAATTCGAGCATTTTATTCAGCAAGTTCTTTCTTGTTTTTTCAAGGGCTAAGATGTTGCCACGTAACACGTAACACGAACGCCTTTTATGCTAACTGGAAAGAAAGCTTGCAGTCTTCATTCGCAGCTAAGAATGGATGACTTCAGGGAAATGCAAGATTCTGGACTTCTATTTGGATGTGAATGTGTAGCTCTGGCGTGGAACGAGGACGATTATGCAGCTCTGCTCGGTTCTTCCGGCATTCTTCAACCAGCAGCAGATTCAAATTTGCATAATTCAAATGATGCGCATTTGAATTTTGTAATGCATCATTCTATTGAGGCCTTGTGCTCATTTTCTGAGCAGGACTATTCCGAATCAACAGATTTGGAAGGTGCTATTCCGACCCAGATAGTGCAGATTACTGAACAAGCTCAATCTTCCGGCACAAGATCATCAAGAATAGCCCAAATTGAGCCGGAGCTTTCTAGCCGAAGTGAACTAGCACATCCCAGCGGCGCAATTGCGGTCCAACCTGTGCAGATTACTGAGAAAGTTAAATCTTTGGGCACAAGATCTTCAAGAATTGTCAAAACCGAGGAACAAAAAACAGGTTCTGAGCACAAATTTCTTAAATCAGCAGATCCAAACGTCGCAATTGTGGCCCAAAGAGTGCAGCTTATCCGAACAGGTCAATCTTCCCGCACAAGGTCTTCAAGAATCGTCGAAATTAAGAAACAAGAAACAGGTTCTTCTGAGAAATCCCAAAACAGGGGAAATTCTCCAGAATCAAGAAACCGAATTGGAGAAGAAAGAATCTGGCAATATAACCGGAGCATGGAGATGATCGAAGGAAGTGGACGAAGAAGAGCTTCGGAGTCTTTGTGTTGTGGTCTGTGCAACCGGATTAGGTCGTGCTTTTTTGGGACTCCATAGCTGTTCTTGGAAAACTGGAGCTCGTCGGATTTGAAATTTTATTTTTTACAAGAGCTGGATTCCAAAATCAATTATAGCTTTCTCCACCTTTTTAATCAAGATTTGAGCTGGTTGGTGTTTTCTTCATTTTATAAGAAGCATATTATTGGATGTTTTCTTACTCAAATTGTAGAAAAATATAAATAGAATTTGACTATTATGTCATTGAAGATTGGGAAATGTAAGGTTCTGGTTGAACAAATATAAGCGCTTCGAAGGGCATCAAGTATCTGGATTTTCTATCCAGTGTAATTTCAGCCTGGATGGCGAAATGATATTAACTGGTTCTGCAAATGGAACCATCTATTTCTATAGCTACCGATCATCAAAATTATTGAAGACTCTAGAAGCTCATCATCAGGATGTCTGCCACCCTTCACTACCTTCAGTGATTGCTTCATGCAGCTGAGATGGAAGCATTTGTGTTAGTGAGTAAGCTGTTGAAGAATTTGAAAGCTCATATAATTTTTCCTCATGCAGCTGGGATGGAAGCATTTGTAAGGGGGCATTGTCGTGGCTTCATGGTTTCCCGCAGGAACCCTTGGCGGCGACGCAGCGAGCGGTGGCGCCGCCAAGGGTTCCTGCGGGAAACCCTGAAGCCACGACAATTTCCCTACGTAACTTTCAATGGCCTCCAAATTACCTCAACCCGCTATTGCTCTCTGCTTCAATTTGCTCAGGGGAACTGACGGAGCTGCCATTGCACCACCAAAGAGTTATCAACAAAAATTTACTGCTTGGAAAATGAACTGTAATCAGAAGTAATTTGGAGGCCATGAAAGTTACGCATTGGTGATTGGTGAATGAGCTGAAGAATTTGGAAGTAAGTTTTCCCGAAACTCATTGCAAAGGAATGCTTGAGCTTGAAGTTCGTCGAATTGTGCAGCCTTTTTCCAACCACCCTCACTTCACAATTTCAACACAACGGAACAGCTCGAAGAGTTTACACTAACACTGTCCTGGCCCTGGCCAAGCTAGAGTAACAAAAACCATGGGGTAGTACTCACAACCTAATATTGAACCTAAACGTACTTTGGTGAACAATGGACAAATGGTTCACCTACATTATGATAGTTGTGTTTTGAATTATTTATCAAGTCCCACCTAATGGATACATGAAAAGCAAGTGGGCACGCTTAACTTCGATATACGTAGATAGCTTTCAATTTATGTAGACAAATTTTTAATGCATCTGAATACACTAAAAATTTTTACGAGTATCTAAATGCATACGTATTGAATTCTTTGCATTTTTTCTAATTCTCCACGCTGAGGAGTGCATGCTCCTAAAGAAGTTCCTGAGAATGCCATATTCTGACATTTTTTACAGTAGGGTAAAATAGCAGTTCCCATCTGAGATTTGTCTACTTGTTCCATAGGATTAGAAATATATCTATGCTTAAGAAATGACGTAGATGAGATACTCATCCAGAAAACTGCCTATTGTATAGCATTGCTTACTCTGAGAAAGATTATGCAATGTACTTACAGGCCATTATATACATAACCGCAAAGATTTTCTATGAAGCATAACAACATGACTAACATGGATGAGAGTTTGACGGAAACAAATGAAGCAGAAGCCCATAATTCTCTTCTTTAATGAGGACATAATAAGGAAATTGAAGGATTTATACAACCTAGCCAGACCTTAGTTTATACCCAGCAAAATTGAGTCCCTGCAGGCAAATAGTTTAGGATTTAATGTTGCTTTCCCAGTCTTCAAAATGTCTTCTACAGGTTGCTCTCTCTATATCATATCTTTCTTTATTTTCTACATTTTTTTTGCAGATTCAAAGGCAGCTAGCTCAAGGATCATAGCTGAAGTCAGGAAAGCTGATGTGAGCGAACATATCCTTGCATTGCAGCGCCTAAACTCTGTTCCTCACCCAACGGCGTAAGCAACAGTAGCCAAGATACTATTGGTGTTGAAATATATATCATAAGATTGAAATGTACCTTGGATCATCACCCTAATACATTAACTGAACCACAATTTTGTCATTTTAGTATCATCATGTAGCATCATCCAGGATCATACAATTATTTCTAGGTTGTCTTTGTTAGGATGGAACAATAATGGCTTAACTAGTCCAATAGGATTAATGAACGGGCAGTTAACTACTTTGCTTACTGCCTAATCTATGAACTGCAGCCAAGGGATAGTCACAACAGGCCGCTACCTCAGGATTATAACTACAATCAAGGTCTATGCATATTTTCCCTCTTATGCTGATTACCTCTGGGAAATTATGGAAATAGTGAAGCTCATAATAAAGTGGACCTGCACAAATGTCTTTGCAGTAAAAGGAGAACCTTTAAACTTGTGGTATCCTGTTGAAAGTTCAGACTTCTACTTATTAAAAATGACCAGCATGTTTTAATCTCAGTTTCTCTCACACTGCTTATGTTTCTTAATCATGCAGGTCACCATTGCCTGAAGGTTTATGGGAATTCCATTGGGCAGCATCTCCAACTCCTGGGTTTGTTGTGTCATTCTTTCCTAAGGCATGGCTATATTTTTTTTCAGTCAAACTTACAGCGAAAACCATAAAAGCCCTGTGGTAGCCAAGAATGGATAGCATGGCAAAGAATTGTCTTCTAATATAGGAACTTCTCAATTACTGTAATGATGATCTGATAGTTGTGTTTCTGAGCTCACACATTGCAGGGGCGTTCCACCTTCTCTTGCATCAATTTAAGGCTTAGACCTTCTTATCACAGATGGCAGAGCCATCTCTACAGCAAGATTAAAATTTCTCGCTACAGTATGTTCATTGACCTTCAGGTAGCTTCATTGACCTGCAAGTTTGGAGTAATCATTTGTGGACCTTCAGGTAGCTGAGCATATGGTGGCCAGCTGGAAACCTTGTACGTGCTAATTTAAAGCTGTTGTATTATGCAAGCCTTGCCTCTTGGCTAGACATGACCACAGGGCTTTCCCTGCCAAGGATAAAAAGTCAGCAATGGGGTATTTCTAAGTGTATATCTCTTTGCCATCCTGTCAATAGAGCCTCGACCCCAGATTTAGAGCTACTATGGGCTGCATTCAAGGAATCTAGAATCAAAATAAATAGTAGATCCATTTTGAGCTTACCAGTTTTTTGAGAATGGCTATAATATTCAATCTCAGGCCTGTAATACATCCATTTTGAGCTTACCAGTTTTTTGAGAATGGCTATAATATTCAATCTCAGGCCTGCATAAGGTCAGCAAGATTGGAGTAACCAAGCACAAAGCTTTTATCTTTTACCCTGTTTCAATGCTCTATTTGCTCAAGTTTGCTCTGTATGTGAGAAAAGCATAATTCCATCCAATGTAGAATGCAATGCAGTAAGAGAGATACATGATGCCATAAGTTCTCGCATGCTTGGAGACTTCTTCTTGCTAACAGAGTTAGGAGCTTCAAAACCAAGTGCTAGGATCATCAAGAATCATGCCAGAATGATGCTTTTCCCATCAAGATTTTCCCATAGATGGAATGTGAACTACGACCTTCTTAGCATCAGACTAATTAGCAGGCATAAATTCAGATGGGCAGCCACAGGCAGGGGAATTGACCAAATTAAAAACCTGCCAAATTGGGAGCAAAGCATCGGAAATAATGCTTTACGTCTAAGCACTCCATCTGGCTCAACTCTCAAATGAGAGTAATGTATCTTAGAGTCCCTTTCAGTCAGATAAAATATGGTACATCATTTAGATGCTGACAGATGTTTACATAATCCAATTTGATCATGTTCTGATTGCCAACATTCAAAAATCCCATTTGAAGCAAATGCCTTACCTTATGAGGCAGAGGATATAACGTGCTTTGGTGAGAGAATTTTTTTTGCAGGCAATAAGCGTTAGACCCCAACAATATTAAACTACGAAACTTAGCTACTTACCAATTAATATTTGGAAGCAATTGTCGATCAAGAATACCGGGCTCAAAATTTGCTGCAATGCACCACAAGCCAGAAGCTCGGCTCCAAATACGAACATCAAAATCTTCCATCTAGGATCGTTGCCAACGAGAGCCCAATTACTAGGGCAATCACAGAAACAACGGCCATGCAACAACCAATTTTTTGGCAGGTGACACAGCATTCAGAGATCGAGATGCACCAGATAGGCGCTGTTTCAAAGAACCCATGCCAAATTTGGTGCCAGCTTCTACCATTTTGAAGCTTTCGACCACTGTATTCCTTTCTAGATTTAGCCTTGAGAAGCAAGGCTATAATCAGTCTGGAAATTCTGCCAGCTAACATGAGCTGCCATAGCCGGAACATAGGACACAAAAGACAAACCCCCAAAAAACACATAGAAGTAAGCAAAACAGAGCAACAGAATGGCAATAAAACAATATGAATTTCTAGACTGTAGATTTTTGCTCCTGCCATGAGAAGGACGTTGCAGCGGCAACCTCCCCTGGCACAAGCCCAAAGGGCAAAAATGCCATCGCAAGAAGCGCCTTGGATACTCATGGCAAAGTCGCCCAAAAAGCTCCGGTTTCGCACGTAGCTTTGAAGAGCTAACAAATCCGGATTCAGAGATGCCTAATCCCGCTCTGAATCTGGGAGAATTTTTGGATTGAACTGCAAGGTCGAGAAAAATCAACTGACCTAAGAACGCATCGCCCAATTCATCCTCCTCTATTTCCTTACATTTAGGGTTCGAAATTAGGGGGGTTAGGCCCTTAAAAATCCGAAAATTCTCGAAAAATTCCGATAGCAACAAAAAAATTCCAGGCATTTTTTCAGGCTATTTTCATAAAGTTTTCTAAGGATTTCCGGGAAACTATAGTATAGATTCGTCTATTTCCAGTAATCTTAAATGCAAGCAGGCATTTTCACTGGTTAAAGAGAATTCTAATTTCGAGCCCTGCTTACATTTCGATGCCAGGTCAGAAAGTGGTCTATTTCCCACTTTCAAGTCAGATCTTTATAACACGTCAGAACCAAGCGACATAATTGATATATGTTAGGGATGTGTACAATTTTTGTACAACTTGTTATTCCAGCTATTTAGTGTGCCCAATTCGTTTGGTATTTGGAAACCGTATTCTGAGTAAGGTTGGGACTAAGATTTCTGTATTGTATTGTATTGAAAATGGTATATTTGAGCAGTTTTGAGGAGCTTAATTGGCTTAAGGGAAAAATTTCCATTTTATGCTTTGGTCCATTGGGAGAGCAAATATTTTTTTTAGTGGCTCGTGAAAGGCAAGCATGTGAGCAGTGCAAACTGTAGTGAGCGGATTGGGCAGCGGCCATGAACCCATCTGCGGGCATCAGGCATGCCGAGACAGTCGCCAAAAGAGGGCATCTCCGATCGGATGAGCCCAATTCCATCTGATTTTTACAGTTTCGGCAGGGGCAAATTCTGGATTCCAGCTTCGCTTCCTTGTTTCATGTCTTGGTGGCAGTTTACAGAGGATTTCTGGTTTCATGTCTTGGTGGTAGTTTACAGAGGATTTCTGGCCAGTTTGGCCTCCACTGGGCCAGCGCATCTGGGATCTCTGAATTCAAATCCCACTTTGCAATGGAGTCCAGCAACTGGGCAGAGCGATCTGGCTGCCCTGCTATCGCGGTTTCAGCAAACCGGCATGAGCAAGAGTCCCTTGCTCTGATTTTGCTTGGAGCAATCTGCAACGGGCATGGGCTGCCCCAGTTATGTCGGTCCAGCGCTGCCATAGTTTGTAGCTTTTTTGTTTTTTCAGCTTACATAGTGTAACTCGTGCGTTTTGCACCATTGCTTCGTGCATTCAGATTCTTGGTTAAAATTCTAATGGCTGTTGATTTGGCATAAAATGTGGAATATCCGCGGGATCAATGGTTGAGAATAAAAGTTCAACTTAACGCCATAAAGTATGCAAATAAAGTATAGATACAAGGTTGCTGAAACCAGCTATTAATTTGAGGCTCTTTCTTTTCACAGATTTAAAGGTTAATTTTCTATACTAGGATCGGTTAATTTTGATTTATGCATTTTTTGATGGAAAATGGCCACCATTGTTTTTTTTTTAGATATTAATTCAAATGTTATTTTGGTTGCCCCCCACGGGCAATCCTCTTACTAACGGGGGGACTTTGTTTATAGGTCTCGATTTAATTTCAGTGTAATATTTTATGGAATATGTTAAAGCTATTATGATTGTACGGCTGGGATTGTTTGGGGCTTTTTAGGGTTGAGTGATACTTCAACGGTACAGATTTTAACGGCAGACATCTGAAGGCGAGGATGTGATCTGTGTTTTTTGGGCGTTAACACGGGCAGCGGGCAGTTGCTGCGAAAGCGGAAGCAGAGGAAGCGTAAGCTGTTTTTGATATGGTGTCATTTTGAATCTACAGCCTTGCTTTCATCTGAGATGTACTCATTTCCTCTGGATCGAGTTTTTGTATCCCTCCATAGCTAACCTTGTATCAGAAAAGATTGGACATAAACATACAAACTGTTTATTTGTAGTTATTGCTTCCAGGGACATATATACAGGCTATATGATAATGTCCAGGTCTGAGAAAATGTCATTACTCTTCAGTTGACTTCCATCCACCTATAAAGGTGAGTAATTGCTTCCACAATGGATTTTTGGATTGATCAAGTCTCATATTATTGGATGCCTATCAAATCTCAGGAAGACAACGTGTTCATTTATGACATGAGGGCTGATAACAATATATATGGAAGACTGATTACACTATCTGTAGAAGTGTTGCGTCAGTTTCATCGGGAATTTGATTGCAGGATACAACGTCAGTTTCATCAGGAATTTTGATTCCAGAATACAATTGTAAATATAGAACACCATGGTGCCATGAAAATCCATGTCCATAAGTCTACTTGTTAACCAACATTTTAAACCACGTCTCATCATTTTGTCACCGAAAGTTGTGAGTAGACTATTCATTTTGACAACTAAATGGGCTTATTTGACATTAGTTGTGTATGAATTTGTTTTGCAACACATATGATAGGCTTTAGGATAGATTTGCCATTGCCATCCCTTAGTGAAGTGCTTACGCAACTTAATGTCTACCCCCTGGTGTGTGTCGACATTGCAAAATAAGGTTATGGATCGAGAAAACTCACTTCAAGCCACCGTTGCAGAAGCTGATACAGTCCAGTTAGAAATGCAACTCAGCTCCCTTGCAACAGCGGAACACAAGGTCTTATGCTAATGTCCAGGTCTAAGAAAACGTCATTACTCTTTATTTGACTTCCTATCCGGTTATAAAGGTGAGTAATTGTTTCCAGAATGGATTTTTGGATTGATCAAGTCTTATATTGTGGGATGTTTATCAAATCTCAGTAAGACAGCGTGTTCTTCCAATAAAGGCCTTAAGTTTTATGGGACGGGAACAATTCAATGCGCATGGCAACCCCTATAGAAATGAAATTCGTGTTCAATATGTATGCCACGAGGGCTGATAACAATATATACGGAAGACTGATTCACGGATAGGTTCTGTACGTATAAATAAAAAATTTCGACGTATAAAGTTGAAAATACGTATTTTGAGGTTAAAAACGTATTTCTCGTATTTTTCTCTCGCCCACCGGAAAAAAAATTTGGGTACACGAAACACATTATTTCGTATATGCAAACTCATTTTCGCGTACGTGAAACAGTAATTTCACATATGCGAAAATTAAAAAAAAAATATATATATCTTCTTACATGTTGGGGTGTCACAATGATTATATTGTGCTGGCTCCAACATAACATAATCAAGTACGTCCCAAATATTATGCACACACAAAATCTATTACATCATGAATGTTGTGTATATTTTTGTTCATCGCAATCGTCGATCTAGCTTTATATGTAACCTTAACCCTCAAGAAAACATATTGTTCCTAAGCTCGTCACTCTGACTAATTGTAAAACTTCTATATAAAACCTATGATACAAAACCCAACTAAGGTCAAATGTTTATATAGAAATCACAACATAAAAAACATAAACCAACGCCTATAAGTCATCTCTTACATGAAACATGTACAAATGTTACCCAAAAAGCATGCAACAATGATCGTCTCTTCCACATAGGAACAACAAAACAAATTAAACAAACACTTCCTTGCTGTTTATATACCAATCTCTACATAACATGTCATAGCTAAAGCCCGGCAACGCCAGGCACCGTTACTAGTTTAATGATGTTCATATAATTTTTATGTGTTAACTAAATATTCCATGTGCCTTGTTAATTTTAAATATTTTAAAGGAAAAAAAAATTAAGCCTGTGCATTTGTTACTTTTAGACTAACAATGCAAATAAAGTCTGATTTAAGTCATACCTTCCAATTTGAAAGTCCAATGTTTGGAGTGACTTCAAAAAAAAATAAAGGCAGCCCTTCAATTTGCAACCCTCATGATTAATTATTTATTAAACTGATTATTGATCATATTTTTTAATCAATTATATTAATTAATTACAATAATCATTTATTATATATTAATTATAATTTCTAAGGGGTTGCCATCCCCCCTCACCCTATTGACCCTCTTTGTCCCCAATGCTCGTTCATTTGCCTGTCCACCTTTCTTCTCCCATCCCCTTTGCCCCTTACTTTGTGTATACTCACTTGGCCCCTTTCTTTGTTCCCT
>JAANSK020243720.1:0-37302 GCA_011763485.2 Isoetes engelmannii
CCATAGTACAGTACATGCTTGATGTATTTTGATTTTATTCTTGAATATATAGACACTCGTCCTTCAAAAAAAAAAAATTAAAGTTCATTTTTGTCCGACATGAAGCAATCATATTCTACTGTCAATTGCCAAACCTTGCATACACACTTGCCTTGGTTAAAAAACTACTATCTAGGTGGGCCGTTCAAGAATCTTTATGTGTTTATATAAATATGTAGAGTTCATCCACTTAAAGCAATGCCAAGTTTACAAACAAACCATTGGAGTCCAATAGCTTGGAAAGGGTCAAACATATTCAAATAAGCAAGTCTCATATGTAGACTTTCCCATGAAAAAGCGGGAAATTACATAGGGACACACTATTAGGATTGAGACAGGAGGTGGGTTAGAGCCATGGGGATGCAGGTTATTCAAGTATTGATCTTCGTAAATGATAAAAATTGTATACAAATCCCATGCACATCGATCTTCATGATACATGAGAATTTTTATTTCATTTTCTCTTGGGGGGCTTCCCATGGGCATGGTGCTGGAGGTTTTCTCCAGTCGAGGATCTGACGCATTCAGGTTTTAGACCTGGACAAAAAGTATTGCATCCCTATTTCTTGGCAGTGAGGTCGTGGACCTGAAACAAATCTATCGGCTCAGATTCTCTGTTCGTGCATCAATGGTCTTGGATTTGCAAGAAAAAAACCTTGAGGTCTGATAATCCACCGGAACCCAGAAATCTTGCTCGAGCTGAGCATTCAGGTTTTAGGTTTCATGGGAAACCCCCCTTATGCTTGTATAACATAGGCCAGTTGCCCCAAGGGATGTAAAATTCTCTTCTTCTTAACGACTGTAAAAAATGCTCTCCTCCTCCGTATGCAGAGACTTCAAAGGATTAGAATAAAATAGTGGAACATATATTTAAGTAGTATGATGAGATAGTTGCCTGAATATGACATTGGGTAGATGAATGATCCTCTCCTCCAAACAAAAAAGACAGTGGTTGGTCCCATTATAGCTAGTCATATTGAAGGTGATACATTATTCTAATTAGTAAGGTCATTTTTCACGTAATTTTGCCTCAGGATACTAGTCTTTTGACCTTGAACAAAATTGAAGTTTCAGCTTAAAGAAACTGAAAGAGTCCCTAGTGGAATACACGAAAAAAGAAAGTGGAAAGAAGGAGATGGTCCTGATTGAAATGTGGAACCTACTTGAATGTTTTCAACCTTCGAACATCTTTCAAACAAAAAAAATTGTTTTCAACCTTGGCAAATATGAAGAGTTGGTAGAAAGGCGCCACCTACTAATAGACAAGAAATGAATATTATTGAAATTGTATTTTAAATTGAAATTATATTTATTATTAACAGAAAATACTACTCATTGTTTGCACTATTGCCAGATCAGAGCGCACTACTTACTATAGCAAATTCTTGAACAGGAAAAGGCGCTATAGCAGCTATGGCCTCCCTCCGTCCAGCAACGAACTGCCTACTACGGATCTTTCTTCTTGTCCGCATCGGTATTCCAAGCTGCAGGTCCGTTTTTAATCCAGAGTATGCATTCTTATACCTTTCTGAAAGATTTTGCACATGCTGCTTGCCGGCTTTCGCCATGAAATTACACGAAAGACTCTCCATCTGCCTTGAAACTTGTTTGATATTACGAGGACTTCTTAAAAATTCTTGTACTGATTTTGTTTTGCAGGCCTTGAAATGCCGCCATTCAGGGATTTACTCAAAGAAATGGATTGCTCTGTTCCACAAGAAATAGATATTCAGGGATCAGAAAGGGAAAAGAATGTATCAGATGAAAAGGAGGTTTCTGTACCGGAGGAAAAGGATAAAAAGGAAGATCTTCTCCCGCCTCAAAATGGCGAGAAAGATGAAAGAAAGCAAAATACTGTCCCTTTCCATAAGCTATTTCAATTTGCGAGTCCACTGGATATCATCTACATGATAATTGGAACAATAGGAGCCATTGTCGATGGCATGTCCTTGCCATTTATGACAATTATGCTGGGAGAGCTTCTTGATTCCTATGGAAATAATACTGGAGACTTGAACAAGCTTCTTCATGAAGTTTCAAAGGTAATAGTTTATGAAATTGACAAAAGCAATGCATTGTCTCTAATTCTGCAAAGGTTTAATTCCTTATTATTATTATTATTATTATTCTGAATGCAGGTTGCGTTAAAAATGTTCTATTTGGGACTCGGTGCATCTGTGGCCTCTTTCTGTGGTAAGATCAGCAGATCAAAGTATTGTTTGTTGCATTGTTGATGTGGTAAGATCATTTTGATGTGGTGGATTATTGCTTGCATGCATTGTAATGCAAAAAGAGAATGAATTTCTGTGGTAAAGATCATTATTGTTGCTTGCATTCTAATTTTTGTGTGCTTGATGGTGGAAGAGGTTACATTATGGATGTGTAGTGGAGAGAGACAAGCAGCACGAATAAGACAGCTTTACCTCAAAGCTATATTGCGTCAGGATATAGCATATTTTGACAAAGGAACAAGTACAGGAGAAGTAGTTGAGAGAATGTGTGGAGATACATCCCTTGTTCAAGAGGCAATTGGAGAAAAGGTTAGACCATATTTAAAAATGTCTAAATTAATTTTTTATTATTTTTTCATTTACGCGTGCACATTAAAAATTGTATCTATCATCATATAAGACCTTTATCCTTGTTGGGTTTTGTAGGTTGCAAAGTTTATAAGACTACTATCAGTATTCCTCAGTGGCTTCGTGATAGCTTTTTTCAGAGGATGGTTGCTCACTCTTGTGATGTTGTCCACCATTCCACCTGTCGTTGTGTGTGGTGCAATAATGGGAATGGTTATTGCAAAGGCAACAGATGCAGGACAAAAATCATATGGAGATGCAGCAAGTTTAGTTGAGCAAGTCGTCTGCGGAATCAGAACTGTAAGTTACTCTTATTCTTATGTTTTTAGATTAGATCTACTAAATTTCATATTGCTTTCCAAGTGTTTGTTCAATAAGTTAGATTGTTCAGATATTTCACATGTTATTATAACACAATAGTTTTGTTTCTTTATAATGGGAAAACTAGATAGCTAGAAATCCTTGATGTGCTTTAAGCAATACATCATTGGACTCTTGGGTGGGACTCTTGCTAGGGAGCCCCATCTATGTCGCCTTGACACATGTTCTAACCACTCTTGAATGCCAAGTAGCACCATGCCGATTGTGTTCTAATATCAAATCTTAATTATCAAGCAGAATACTAAAAAGATTCCTTGAGATGGAATCCCAGGAATCCCATCCACCCATAACAGTTATCCAATGTATTGGAGTTATCCAATGTATGGCATTGATAACTCTTAACCATACGTCAAGATTATCAAATGGCAGGTGGCAAACTAATCTTCATTCTCAAGCATTATACTAGAAACATCTCCCCATAACAGTTGTTGACTCTATTGCACATGCCTACAAATACAAGCGTTCCCACACAAAAGATTATAACCTTTGCCCTTTCTTGTCTTTCCATACAACAAGGACAAACTAATTAAACCCTCTCAACATGGACAAAGGAATTGAACCCATGACTTATGGTAGAATGGGTGATGGCTCTTTGTTGCCCATCTTACAATTACGGACTAATTTTATGCAAATTAGGATGGATTGGATAGATGGATAGGTAGGTAGGCAGGTAGGTAGGTAGGTAGGTAGGTAGAAGTTTTAATGTCGATGGAGACCAACAAAGGGCTAGAAGACGAGTACAATCATGGGTAAGAAGCCCAAACAACATAGCAAGGCACAAAGATCCAAAAATCAAACAAAATAAATATTATTTTATTATCCAAACATGTAGAAGGCCAATGGTTTACAATATTTTTTGTGTATCCCTGTACCCTGCCCATTTCTTTTGCAAGCATGATGCCTACACCTGGCAGAGCTTCTCCCTATGGTTACACAATTGAAGAGGGGAGAGCCCTCCTGCAACTAAAGAGTGGAAAGATCCTCTATGGTTACACAACTGAAGACGATAGAGGCCCTCCTGCAACTGAGAGGGGAGAGATCCTCCTGCATTGAGAACTGGTATGAGAAACTAGTCCCTTCGAGATGAGTCGGCTAAGGGCATCTTGAAATCGAACTAAGAGATGGCGAGGACGATCAATCCCTCTACTCCCATCCTACTAGCAGACAACTCCCCCAACCTTCATATGCATACTCTCAGTGAAGAAATACAAAGCCTCATCCAACTTTGAACGATCGTTTGTCTCTGCCTCTACGACTATAATGCGCAAGTTCAGGCTCTTGGTATTAGATACTATCGATACAATACAGAGGCACCCTGGTCCTGTTCGCTAGCCTGACGCTAGGGTTCTTGATCTACTGTGGAGTGTGGAGATGTCTGTACCCCCCACCTCAACATAATGCTTTTCTTGCATCGAGACTTCAACTTCCCCCACCGACTGCTGACCATTAAAGTCGGTATCCGGGTCAAGGAATAACTGTAAAAGTTGTGACTCGAAATAGAGACAGTGATGGTGGTACCATACATACATCCCTCATACTGAATAGTCTGTATCTAGCTACAAAATGCATGTGGAAAATGTTAGAGCTCTAAATGCAAAGCCTGCATGAGATCCTAGGGGGTGGCATTTGGATTCGGTTTCGTCTCTCACTCGGAGTAAAACAAACAATGACGTATTAAATACTGCTCCAAGAGACAGGTTTCCTCCCACTCCAGAGAGCATCTATGTGCTGCCACATTTTGTATTTCCAAAAAGTAGTTCAAATGGATGAAGACCGACTACCAAGGGCGGCCTTGGCGGTCGCGATGGACTCGTAACGCCTCAAAGCCTGCTGGAAAAACAAGAAGGCGCAGTGGTTGTTCCAAATGGCATGTCCAGACACACAGGTGTGTACGAGTCCGCACGAAGAAGGGACACGAGGAGCTGAAGGCCTACCTAGACGCCTGCTTCCTTGGCAAACTTTGGGACGCTGAGGCTTTGGCACATGTGAACGCAGGCAGTACAGACAACAATTGAATCCCATGCGTAAGCGAGAACCCCAACAGTACTTGCGCACCCCCCTCTCCATGAAGAAGCGTAGGCTGATAGCCTCCATCCGAACGGGGGGACACCACCTCTGTATTGAAACTGGGAGGTGGGCAAGGGAGGCACGCGAGGTCAGAACTTGCTGTGCTGCCGCTAGGGGGTCGTTGCGGACGAACACCATACTCTGCAAACATGCCCCTCTTATGAACAGATTAGGGCACGCTACTCTCAGTTAGTGGTTTCGGGCCAGACACTTCATCTAATGTTGAACACTGACGCGGTAGGAACTCTTGGGTCATACCTTCAAGAGGTCTTGGACGAACGGCATCGGCTCTGTCCCTCTAGCTTGTGATGGCATCGACTTCGTCCTTAACTTAGAACGACATCCCCGTGTCTGGTACACCAGCAAGCTCATTGTTGCCACGATTTTTCCCTTTGGGGGGGGGGGGTTCACCTGGGCCGTAATGCGCTTGTTGTTTCTCTTGTACAGGTCCCATAGGCCAATTGGCCTCCGTGGATGATAAAAATCTTATTCTATTCTATTCTATTCTATTCTATTCTATTCTATTCTATTCTATTCTATTCTATTCTATTCTATTATATTCTATTCTCTCGCTAAGCACTTCAATCTGTTCTAGGGAAAACTCCACATGGCAATCAAGCTCTATTGAATACTCCTCTCTCTCGCTAGGCACTTCAGGGAGAGACTAAAACTCCTTTGCCTCAGAATGAACTTATGCTGCAAACTCATCTTAAAATGGCTCATAAGAATCAAATTTCCATCTAATGACCTTCTCCCATCAACCATGAAGGGCATTGAGGATTAAAGACAGAAGGTGACAGAATTGTCTAAACACTGGTCTCGATCTGTCTATGGCCCTGAAGGTGCACTCTGGAATGAGCACTTGATTTGTGTGGAGATCTCCTTAGTACGAATTGTACTGCTAAATCCTTCTTTATTGTTACTTCTTCTTTTCATGATGAAGAACAAATAAGGGCAAACTCACTAGATCAAATCAAACTGGGCAAATACATAATTCGAATCAAATTGAGCGCAAATTAGGACAAACCAAATCAATATGTAAAGCCCTAATCGAAAAGATTTGGGAAAATACGTGAAATCCAAATTATAAACCAATATCCAATAATGCAAATCCTATATTAATCAACTGGGATGTGAAAGCATAACAAACCCTGCTGGAAAATTGTTGTTTTGATCCAAAAAACTTAACCAAGCATGGCCATATCATACATCATGGGAACGGGAACGACTTTAGATGTAGCTTTCCAAAGCGTTAAATCTCACCTGAAACGAAGTCTTGGATCAAGAGCTATGGTAAGAAATGTGACGCTGACAGGGAAACTATACTACATGTGCCCTTCAATTAGGATAGGAGGACATATGTTATGCATATATAAGCAACAAGCAATAAAGCACACTACTAAGTTAACATCCTAGCAAAATGATTAAAAATCCCCTACCTCTCGAAGGAATTAAAATAAAAATAACAATGAAGTATAATTAACATATTAGAAACCGTGAAACTTAATACAACTGAGGAAGAATGAGCTACTTCAACTAACCGAGATGCTTCATTAAG
This sequence comes from Isoetes engelmannii, assembly GCA_011763485.2. NCBI lineage: Eukaryota > Viridiplantae > Streptophyta > Lycopodiopsida > Isoetales > Isoetaceae > Isoetes > Isoetes engelmannii. Next base: position 6,625 of record JAANSK020243720.1, read on the forward strand.
AGATGCTTCACGATCATGACAATCAAGTGGAGGCATTATTGTAAGAACATCATTGATATAATCTTGATTGTTCAAAGGAGTATATTCCTTGTAGAGGAAACCTCCTCTCCTCTCTATCAAGATTGCACAAAGGGAGTTCAAATTCTCCATGGACTTTAAACCCGCCACACCCAAGGTCATGGCTCCAAATATGAACTAGCCTAGTAATGGTGACTTTAAAATCCATTGCTCTGAGGTCACAGATTTGAGAATAAGACTACTAGCTAAATATTACTCTAATATAATAAGAATGGTCATTACTCGTCTATTTTCATGCTCTTTTAAAAGTGCTTGAATAAAAATAAATAAAATAAATAAAAACTCATTATTTAGGGCCATCCTTTCTATTTGAAGAAAATCCTAGATGGAGTCACAAACTTAACACATTAGAAAGCATTGAAGGAAGTTCAAATTCTCCATGGCTCGCGATAAGGCTTTATTATTTAGTTAATTAATACTTTTAGGCCATACCACACATTGGCAACATCCTTTAGGAATATGATGGTTCCATGCCTAAATCATAGCTCAAACAAACATGCACATATGATTATTTGTCTACTAGCTATATATTATTGCTTTAGTATTGATTCTAAACAAGAACATCAAGTAAAAAAATCCTTGTTATTTAGGGCCACCATGGTTTGGATATCCCTTGTTCCATCAAAATGTTATAACTCTATCGCGTCGCATCCGATCCGATCCGATCCTGCCCATCCCATCCCATCCCATCCCATCCTACATGACATGTGCACTTTAAATTAGAGACATCTAATTTATAAGAAATAAGCCATTCAAATGTGAAGCATAGTATTTGTATGTACGAGTAGATAGATATTTGTGTTGTACCATAGGCTATATAATTTGTGAGCTATTTTGGATGTGCTATGGAGGCACATTAGTAATCTAAAAGACAAAGGTTTTGTCTAATATCAGATAAGCAGAACAATTATGTAATATCAGATAAGAATTCAAAACTAGAGAGAAAGCATGCATAATTACAGTGAATCTAAAATGCACAAAACAAAGCATTATGAGGATGATTCGCCATGTTGCTACTATATCACATGGTTTTCTTGCATGTATCTTGCTTATTTAAGAGATCAACTTGTCTATGGAAGAGCATGCATCACAGTAACGTTACTTTATGAGTCTTGCTCCATTCACTTTCCATTGCATGCCCTCATGACAACTCAAGCTCGAGGCCTATTCTATTTTTCAACAACACATCTTGTTGGTTGTTGGGTCTTATCAATGGAGTCACGAACTCAAGACATCCTAATGATGTTAGCTAGAGCCCCTCATGTGGCTCCTAAGAGACGCCTCATATGCAAGAATTTTGACATTCACATGTGTCAGATTTTGGACGGACGGTTTGACGCTCAAGCCGTTCGTCTTTGAACTGCTCGAGCAGTTTCAAGCTGAGCGGCAGAACGGAAAGTCGGTCGTCGAGCCGCTAACGCCCACATGTGAGGCCTCTCTAAAAGGGCCAAAATATATGCAACACTTAGAGGAACCTAATGCATAATAATTGGCTCATGCGTAGATGGCAATGATATATGATTACCTAGTATTAAAGGTAGTATCAACATTGATGATTTGAGTCTCTTCGGCTTCTAATGTGCATGCTAAGTGTTGCTAGAGGTACAAATATTTGCACTTGTATATCTAGGAGGAGGAGCATTAACAAGGGCAGATGCGGCATTGCAAGACATGGTAACCCTTCTTTTTTATACAATAAAGGAAATTAATTACGGGGGCCAGAGTCTAAATGCAACAGTCGTCAACATACACCCCACATTTAAAAGAGTAGATGGATTAACAGATGGAACAAGATTCTTAATGAAACTGAACTAGTTTTGAAGATGTTGTGAACTCGATTGAAACAATGATGTAACCCCTTGGTTGTGAAAGTCCCTCCATGGATTTAGGAGCGACGCCCCCATGTCACTTCTGGAGGCAATGATAGATCTGCTATGCTTGAAAGATATAAAGACTGATCCAACATGTTCAATCACTTGTTTTTGTGCCTATCCATCGGAAAGCTTCATTTAAGGTTTCAGGTTGTGACAAGGACCTCTAAGCCTAAATCCAAATAGCAAAGTAAATCATGTGGAATGTTCTGGCTAGATTAGAAATCGATTTGGGCTTGTCTAATTGAAGTTCCCTTGCTTCATATTCATCCCAAAATCCAAATCTAAATTTGCAACTGGCTTAAATCACCCATGGTAAATACATTGTAGTATTGTACTTCCTATATAGTACTCTTATAGTATGCATGCAACGTACAAGACGAGGTAACATACGAGAGCTAAAATAAAGTACAAAAAAGAAAAGTTAAAACGTGTTGTTTAAAGTATGCATATGGTATGTACGGTACCTTGAAATATGTACAAGCAAATTCTCTTTTTTTCTTTTTTCAAAGTCATAAAAAACTTGTATGGTACCTATAAAATACGTATCAAACCTATAAAATGAGTATGCATACGTTAACCAATACACAAATTCTTCTTTCCTCATTTTTTACACAAAATGCACACGTACGTACGTACGTACATTACGTAAGTACCTTACCTCATATAGTACGCGTATTCAACCTACACTGAGTAAATGTTGATATTTAACCCCACAAAGGCATCGGTTTCAGACTTCATGGTGAAATAGTTCCAAGATCAAAAGCTTTTGGCATATATTTCATGTTTTGGCAGTTTGCGATCGAATTCATGCCACTTTCACCTCTAAGAGAAAGATAAAGACAAAAACCAGATCTTGTTTTCCCAGTTCTACTTTATCTTAAGTCTTGCCTCGAGCTATATCCGACAACTGTCTCCTCCGCCATAGTCATTTAGCAAAGAACTATACGTGTTGCCTGATTAATGGGCGTAATTTCACCAAACATTTATTAGGTTCAATAATTTCCATGAGGAGGATGCCTTGTCTGGTGGCGCTATCGGAGCCCTTAATACGATGTAATGGGCCTCTAGTAGGAATTACCTAATACTTAATTTGATTTTAAAGTACCTTAGGTTAACACGACGTAATGGGGTAATGGGCCGCCTCATAGGATTTACCTAATACTTTAAATTGATTTTGCAAAGTAGCTTAGGAATTACCTAATACTTAAATTGAGTTTACAAAGTAGCTTAGGTTAGTTTAGTTAACACGACATAATGGGCCTCCTAATAGGAATTACCTAATACATACATAATGGGGCCTCTCATGGGCACTTAGCACATAATTTGATTTTGCAAAATACCTCAGGTTCGTTTAGTTAGTCGTTTGCCTCTTAGGGAAAGACTATGTTTTAGACGGATTCACGATGTTTTGGATAGCAAGCAACATAATGATGAAAAAAATCATTATACTACTTGCAAATCCGTCCTTGCTTTCTTTTCTGCAATGGAATCTCCACGAACCCATACCCAAATTAGATTCCTAATCAATTTCCATTAGCAGAGTGCATAAGATGGTAGCTAGAGTGTTTGTGCGTTGGGAGGTAAAAAATAAGGTAGAGTACGAAGCAAATTCTCTCAAATCACATGCCTGCCAGAGCAAACTTCTGTTTAATCTGAAAAGTAGTGCAAAGGCCTTCCAAATGTCGGGCATTCGCCATTATTATAATTTGATCTTCCACCTAATATGTGAGTTTGGGGCATTTATTGCGTGATTGAGGGATGCATATGGTTTGAAGATAATAGATTCACCCAAAAGAATATATTCGTCAAATTCATCATAGAATCAAGTTAATGCCATTGTTCATGCTTGAAATTCTATATTAAAGTAGCATGTAAGCTGGAAAGTATAATAGCCTTACTAAGATATTACACATTTACATTCTCAGCCTGAAAGCCTCTTTGTGTGTAGGTTGCATCTTTCACAGGTGAAAAGAAAGCAGTTGACCAATATGATCGGGCACTCAAAAAGGCATATAAGTCCAGTTTGTACCAGGGCCTGGCTTCAGGGTTATCTCTAGGAGTTATGTTCTTGATATTCTTTGCTGGATATGCTTTGGCTCTTTGGTATGGCTCCAAACTTATCATGAACAACCATGGCTACACCGGAGGGAAGGTTATCAACATCATCCTAGTTGTTCTCTTGGGAAGCATGTAAATGACACTTCCTCATAAAATAATAATATCTATTATTATATTATTCCTATCAGAAAATAACTGTTCAATTCATTCCCTATGCAGGTCATTAGGTCAATCTTCACCATGCTTAGCTGCATTTTCTGCTGGTCAAGCTGCAGCATACAACATATTTGCAGTTATTCATCGTGTTCCCCCTATCGACATATACGACTCTAAAGGATTGACAATTGAGAATTTTGAAGGCTCTATAGAACTCCAAAATGTTGAATTTGCCTATCCAGCACGGCCTGATGCGATAGTCTTCAAACAATTTAGTCTTGAAATACCTTCAGGTGTTACTGCAGCACTAGTTGGCGAAAGTGGAAGTGGTAAATCCACAGTGATTAGATTGATAAATAGATTTTATGATCCGCAAAGCGGGGAAGTCATGCTGGATGGTATCAACATTAAAAAGTTACAACTGAAATGGACCAGACAACAAATCGGTCTTGTAAGTCAAGAGCCAATCTTGTTCAATATGTCAATTAAAGAAAACATTGCCTATGGCAACGAAAATGCAACACTTGATGAAATAAAAGCTGCGGCAAGTCTTGCTAATGCTGCCAATTTCATTCATGTATTGCCTCAGGTAAGACATTCACCTCTGCACACTACTAAAATTGGTTATCTATCACACATAATGTTTTCCATTGTTTCCCATCAGGGATATGATACTGAAGTTGGTCAAAGTGGATCAAAGATTTCTGGAGGTCAAAAGCAACGTATTGCTATTGCCAGAGCAATCTTAAAAGATCCAAAGATACTTCTCTTGGATGAAGCTACTAGTGCACTGGATACTGCATCTGAAAGACTTGTTCAGGAAGCCCTTGATCGAATAATGGCCAATCATACTACTGTGGTGGTTGCACATAGATTATCTACTATCAAGAATGCAAATTTAATTGCTGTAGTACAGAATGGGACGGTAGTTGAGAAAGGTTATCTATCTACTGACATGCTACAAAACAGTATGAAAATTTCAGCGATACTGATATTTATTAAAAATTACAGGGACACATAACGAACTATTGAAAAATACGCATGGTGCTTATTCTCAACTGGCTCGTCTACAGGAGATGCACAAAGGCAAGAAAATCCACTTTGATCCAAATGTAAAAGAGCAAGAACCAACAATATTAAGAGAACGTAGTAGAAGCTCACCTCCAGATAGCAGACAACAAGCCGAACCTTCGAAGATAAAGGAAGACATTGAAGCAGCCGTGCCTAAAGAAACTTCTATATTTCGTCTTGCAAGCCTAAATAAACCAGAGACTCCGGTGGCTCTGTTGGGCTCTTTGGCAGCCATTACAAATGGCACAATTTTCCCTGTATATGGATTCTTGTTATCAAGTATGATTGCTACATTTTATCAAACTAATCATCACAAGCTGCGAAAAGATGCAGACTTCTGGGCTATGATGTTTGTTTTCCTGGGTCTGATAATGCTCGTGGCTGCACCCTTGCAAAGTTACTGTTTTGCTATTGTCGGTAGCAGGCTAGTTCGTCGTATCAGAAAGATGGTCTTTGCCAATGTAGTCCGTCAGGAGATCTCCTGGTTCGACAATTCTGCAAATTCAAGGTCTGCTTTAGGGTTTATGGTTTAAATTCAAGGTCTGCTTTAGGGTTTATGGTTTAGGGTTTATGTTTTTTTTATTTCTTTTTAATTTGATTCACTTTTTTAAACTCCTACGTGGTTATATTGGCAATGCAGTGGTGCCATTTCTGCCCGACTTTCCACAGATGCAATAAGCGTTCGCACTATGGTTGCAGACTCATTGGCACTTGTGGTGCAAAATATAGCAACTGCTATTACTGGGTTGCTCATTGCATTCACTGCAAGTTGGCAGCTCTCGCTTATATTCATTGCAATGGGTCCTCTTATGAGTGTCCAAGGTCTTGTTCAAGTGAAAATGGTGACAGGATTTAGTGGAGACTCTAAGGTAATCACATTTCCTGTGTTCCTTATATGTCTTAGATTTTCTCTTCCTTCCATAGATTACTTCGTCTTTCGGGATTCTCTCTCTAGAAGGAGAGTGTATTTAAATGTTTTTCAATTACCTTTGGATATAGAAAAATTACATCTTTAGCCATTTGTATTGCAGATAAAATATGAAGAGGCTACTCAAATTGCAACTGATGCTGTGAGTAATATCCGAACTGTCGCATCATTTTGTGCAGAGGAAAATGTGCTTGAGTTATATGAAAGAAGATGTGATATCCCACTAAGGAATGGCTTGCGCACTGCCATTGTTAGTGGAGTTGGAATGGCAACTTCAACTATCATCCAATTTGGATCACAATCGCTTATTTTTTGGTATGGTGCTCAAATGGTGCACGATGGGAAGACAACATTCAAGGCCGTTCTCAAAGTAAGAGTGTCCTTTTTCTATTTTCTTTAAAATTTATAGAGATTGGTAAAATTAGTTGGTTCAAAGTCGAAAATTTAGTTGGAGGTGGCTTATAATAGCATAGTATGGCCATGCCTACACAAATGCAACATGTTATGAAAAAAATAGAATAGAATAGCGTTTTAACGTCCATGGAGACCAATAGGCCATATGACCCATACAATGGACTAGAACAACCCAGAACATCACCAAACATAATGAAAACGTTACAAAGCTTGCGCAAAAGTCCAGATGAAACTATGACTTGGCCCTTAGGCCATACAATCAAACTAGACTTGAAATTCTATGTAGTAATATATGGTTTCTGTTATCTAAACATAATTAATCTAATAGTTGGATGACTAGTGGTCTAGAATAATTGATGTACCTCCACGATAAACTACCCACTTCTTCTAGATTCTTTATGTTATCTTTTATTGGCAGTAATAAACTAGCCAAGGCATACCAACTAATCTAGGAATATGAGGGCTTTTAATGTCTATAGGAAAAGGAGGAGGGCATATCTAACGTCCGTTAGAGCTTACTTTACTCATGCGAACCAACGAACTAACCTCAAGCCCTTGGACCAACATCTACGAACACCAAATGGTCTGTTTACATGCACAAGCTATAGGATTGCAAACATGTCAATCTCAAAGAACAGTTTCTCAAAATAGTAGTACCTATTTGGCTCCAAAAAATATGCAAAGTGTAATGCAGAGGCATGAATAAAATTGAGAGAAAAACAAATCTAGCTTACTAGAACCACTCGTCTACAATAAGAGGAGCAAAAAACTCTTTCACAAAGTATTTTAATGTCAGAATGAAGTCTCGAGGATGCCAATAGCAATAATGAAGACAATGAAGTATCCACTCGCAACATGCTTAACCAGACAGGAAAGAAGTATGCATTACGTGAACCTCCATACCAGCAAGAATCAACCAAAGTCTAGCTATCATGACCTCAGAGAAAACTTCTATTTTGTCATGCTCTTTTAATGAATTTGACATCCCTCGCCATGTCCACACTTCCAATAACAAGATGAAGCAAGTAGTTTTTGTTGATGATATGTTCCACCCCAAATCAACACCACTAAACAGGGGACATGCAAACTGCATCTCAATCCAGTATGGTATACAACCTTGATTATGGTCCGTAACAATATACATATGTTAGTTTAATCTGGGTAGATGTCATATCCTAGGCTTTTGCTAGATGTAATGCTCCTCTTATTCCTCTTTTAGGCTTCCAATAGCTATATTTCTTGGTACTATTCTTTATATGCTTCATGTTTGCAAAGTATTAATTCTTGCATTCTTTTACAGGTTTTCTTTGCAATCATGTTGTCAGCTTTCTCAATTTCACAAACAATTGGAATGACACCTGATGTATCGAAAGCCAAAGCATCAATCAATTCTATTTTTGCAATGTTAGATAAAAAGTCTAGCATTGATTCAACTAATAACGTCATCGGTAAAGTACTTGATACAGTCAGAGGCGATATCAATATCCAACATGTCAGCTTTAGATATCCCACTCGTCCAGATGTGCAGATATTTCAGGACCTTTCCTTATTTATACAAGCAGGAAAAGTATGTTTTCAATTGATGTGTAGTTATTCTATTATTATAATCATAATATTCATATTTGCAGCATCCTTTTATTGCAGAATATAGCTCTTGTAGGCGAAAGCGGTAGTGGAAAGTCAACCATCATTGCTTTAATAGAACGCTTTTATGATCCAAATTCAGGACAAATATTTCTTGATGGTGTGGATATTAAAGAACTGAAGCTTCGATGGCTTCGTCAACAAATTGGACTCGTAAGTCAAGAACCTATATTGTTTAGTGGAACCATAAAATCAAACATAGCATATGGGAAAGAAGGATTATTGACAGATGATGAAATTTATGAAGCTGCAGAGATTGCTAATGCAAATAACTTTATCATGACGTTACCAAATGGATATGAGACAGAGGTGGGAGAACGAGGTATACAATTGTCTGGTGGCCAAAAACAACGTATTTCGATTGCTCGAGCCATTATAAAAAATCCAAAAGTCCTACTCCTAGATGAAGCAACAAGTGCTTTAGATGCAGAATCAGAACGAGTTGTGCAAGATGCATTGGATCGTATCATGATTGGTCGATCAACTATTATAGTTGCTCATAGACTATCCACAATATTGAATGCAAGCATGATTATTGTCTTGAAAAATGGAGTTGTGGTTGAGAAAGGTAACCATAATGATCTCGTTAGGATTGATGGTGGCACTTATTCCTCACTTGTAAAACTACATTATTGATGGTCATCAATATAAATATATTTGTTTATGTCATATAACTAGCAAGATTGATAATTGATTTGGAAGAACGCAATGACACCCAATTTTTTTCCGTTGATATCTGAGACCTTTCTATCTTCCCCTCTCATTACTACACTTCTTTTGCCACAAGCCTGCCCTACTACTTTTTTTTTTTTTTTTTGTTGTACGTAAGATTATATTCAAGAAAAAAATCACGATACATCATGAATCCCTATAGCATTTATACATGATCAGAAAACCTTCAATTTTGACATCTCTTATTTAATGCTTATTAAAAAGCTACAAATTGAAGCATAATCGAAAATCATTATTCAAATGGCATTCTCTGGTGCCAAATTCTGAATTATTTGAATGGCATTATTTGAATGGCAGTTTCTGGGCACCAAATTCTGAATTATTGCCGAAGAAAGAAAAAGTAATGGATATTGAACTTGTTGGTGTCAGAGGATTGTATCGGTTGTTGACTTTCACGACAAAGGCACTTCTAATCAGGAAAACACGTGCATACCATATCCATTTTGGCCCATTTGGCTGTTAAGCGCGATTTTGTTTGCGTTGACTCTTTCCTTGACTTGTTCCTCATATCCTGAAGATAAAACAATTTTCAAAGGTTCTCAGGTTTTAGGGCATCCTCAGATGACATTACTTAATAACATCATCGCTCATATCAGTTAATCTTCAAAAAATAGGTCAAACAGATGGCCAAATAGGACACAAAATGAGATAATCAAATAATGCACAACAAGGGTAAAACAATTTGGTTCACGATCAAGCAAGTTGCCGACTTTCAATCCAAGTTCAATGGTGGTCTGGAACTCTCATGCAATCCAATGCAAACATTCAAAACAACACCAACATGCAACTACCATGCTACAAATCCAAATAACCAACAAGGATATTTCACTTTCATGTCATATTGCTGATGATGTTGATAGACACGGGTTCCACGCCCATCAAACCGATCTATAATTGGTTGCGAGGTGGATCTATAAGATAAAAACACAAAGTTGATGGAGATAGATTTAAAGCTCGGCTTGAGACATACAGCAGCATCAGCGGTTAGGAAAGTCATGCTACTTGGGAACTTCAATGTTCAAACGAGAACGGAGCAGGTGACCAGGTTTGACCTGCTTCTCGAGGATGCGTTGCAGTTAAACCCAGTCGAGGCGGCTTGCCCAAGGGCATCAGCAGACACCGTGTCACGTGATACGGCTGGCAGTCGCTCTTGTTCTGCTGCATTTTTTACCTACTAATCTGCAATGGACTGGCGTAATGGCCATCCTCCAGTCGATACACTTGCCGACAGGAGAACCAGGGGGCGGCCACATTGTGGTCGATTATGTGCTCATTTAAGAGCGGCATTTGCACCTCATTACGCATTTCGATGTTGGAACAACAAGCCGGGATGAGGAAGTGGACTCCGACCAGCAGCGCCTTCTCTTGAGGGTAGCCCTACAGGTCACCCACGCAACTGTCCCTCGGCACCCTGGATGCCCCAACTGCGCCTGGACTATGACCAAGCAGAGAGCTACACGCAAAATGGTCGAGCAGGGCCTGACAGAGATACTGCAACTTCCCACACTGCAGCAGCAGACCACCCACTTGATTCTGGTCCTCGTGACAGCCGCGGACACATGCTTCAAGCCGCTCACGCAGACAAGTCAGGACCTCCACCTTCCCTCATAACCGCTGGTTCGATGAGGAATGTCACGAATTGAAGCGCCAGGTTAATGACCCCATTGAGCGCCCCGGGCCATCGCTTAGTACCACAGATCCCTCAAGAGCAAAAAAGCTACGTATCTTGCGGAACGCCGGCACAAAATGTTTTGCCTCTTAGAACATCGCTCCAGGAGATTTTAGAGAGAGGTGCTGAAGAAAGCACGGAAGCCTGTAGGAGACATTACTACAGAGCAATGGGCCAGTACCTGCAACACTTGTATCCTTTAGGCAGACAGGCGCCAGTGCCCCCACAGACGGGGCTGCCACTAGTCATGACGGTGGACAATGTAATCATGGGCCTCTAGTGCCTGGCTAATGGGAAGGCAGCTGGTATGCAGGCGAAACTCCGCAAATGGGTCGGGCCACCAATGGTGCCTATACTGACAGCAATGTTTAATAGAACGCTACAGGAAGGACTTTCTACGCAGTGGACTTGCAGCAGTGTTGTACCTATATACAAGGCCGGAGACCCAAACAATCTGACCAACTACCACACTATAATGGTCAGCTCTCTCTTTGCGAAACTTTTGGCTACCATCATCGAGCAGCGGATAACCATATAGGTGGAGAACTTGGATGTCTGTACTCTCACACAGGCAGGTTTCCGCCTTGGCCACTCCACCATTGATCCTTTATTCACCCTGAGAGCAATCATCGAGGATAGCAGGAACAGTCGACATGACCTCTACTGCTGGTTCGTTGACTTTGCCAAGGCTTTTGACACGGTGCCTCGAGGCAAGTTGTGGAACAGATTGCAGCAGCTTGGGACCCCCATAGACTTGTAGAATGCAATATACAGGTTATATAAGGCATGCTTAGGACGCCTGGCGCCGTCGAGATAGCCGCAGTACCAGAGTGCGTTAGGGTTATCTCCTTTCACCTACACTTTTTGGTCTTTACATTGATCAGGTGGAACAGTGGCTGGCCGACACGGGGGAATGGGTACCCCGCTGATACACCACATCATCAGGCAACTCATATAAGCCGATGATGTTGACCTCTTGGCACACACCCCAAAAGATATGCAACGCCATTTGGACGCTCTTGCCACTTTCTGCCAGTATACAAGCATGCGAGTCAACTTGGCTAAGACTAAGGTCCTGCTCGTGTCATCCTCTTATCACCCAAGATCACCCTCCTTCACGTACCAGGGGCAAAATGTAGAAGTGACTCCCACATACAAGTATAAGGGAACTCCACTACCACGCACTGGGATAGCTGCATCCGGTTGCGGGTTGCTGGAGGCTGGATGGCCTTGCATGCCATGCAGAACAGTAGTCATCAGCAGAGCTGTATCCTTGGGATTATCAGTCACACCTGTGCAGAGCTTTGGTTGAGCCAGTTCTCTTGTACGGGGTGAAAGTGTGGGACCCGGTCATAGTGTTGCATGTCTCTTTACTGGAACCCTATATGGCAAATCCCCTTCCAGATCGAGTACCTCCTCCACCATCACCAGTCGAGATTGATGATCACGAAGAATTTGAAGTTCGAGAAATTATGGACTCCAAGTTCTTGTAACGTCGCCTCTATTATTCGGTCAATTGGGAGGGATATTCTCCAAGTGATAGAACCTGGGAACCTGCCGAGAATGTGTCCAATGCTCCCGATAAAATTGCTGGGTTCCACATGCGTTACCTAGACAAGTTCAGTCTCAGTACTCCGACACATGTTCGGTCGACCGACAACGTTGTAGGAGGGGGATGGTGTGACGACCATATATGTATTATACTTGTATGCATAATATGGTCATCACACGGACCATGCGCATGCTCGACACCTGGCATGATCTTGCCCAAGAGAGTGGCACAACCTGGACCACTAACCCGGATATAAATAAAGAAGCCTCACTCTTCTCGAACTATTCCAGTTCAACGCTAGTCCTGAGCCTTCTAGGCGCCTATCTCTGTTCTGTGTTTCTGTCGGCCTTCAGACCATTGTATTTTCCACTATATAACAAATTCTTTGCCGTTTTGGTGTATTTGCTTGTGTACTTAATATACGTATGTTTCGTGTTTTTCGGGTAAGTTCATGACTGAAGTCTAAGGGGATACTGGAGGTGTCTACTAAATGGGAACTAATGCTCGAAAAAGAATAACTAAAAAACATCTAGGAAAATGCATGGCTGAATATCTCCCCCCTCTCGGTATCAACACATTTCTTCGACGTGTTCCCAAGGTCAGTGACTTGTTTTCAAATGGAATAATGAATTAGCCCACGCTGTCCCATGTGGCGAAGTTGAAGAGGACCATGGAGCACTGGCTGGTAGAATGCAAGATGCTGCAAGTATTATGGGCAAGCAGTCTGAATAGTTTTTGAATACTATTTAGAAACCAAGAAATTGTTGTTCCTCTTGAATGGAGCCCCATGAAGAAAAAGAGTTTCCATATAGCAAAGGCATGGACAATTTGGTCATCATGAAAAAGGAGAAGTGCCCTAATCTTTGATGATGATCATCAAATCAGCTATTTCATATGGTACTGAGCTTCATAGAAATACTAAAAAAAAAGTTAGACTAGTGTTTGAAAACGAAGAAGATGTATGTAAAGTTAGAGATATGGAGTACATGCCTAAATCTAATCTACTCTAAGTCGGTAAAGAGGATAGTGCAAGATGGGGCCATGGAGCTATCCCCATTTCATACTCGCCAGATGGGCGCTATGCAATGTGGTTTTGTATCCTTTTTTTCTCAAAATAGAAAGTCAAATTTTTATCATCAAAAAAGAAAATCATCCTTGTGCTTCATAATGAAAGATCAACCAATATGCAACCCTACAGAATGAAATATTATTAGGCCTATAGAAACACTTAAAATTGGTGGAAGCTGGCAAAGCTTTCTCTTGCAAGAAGCAAGGGGAATGCATTTGTGTTATGCGTATAAACCATCTGAGCGGACGCTAAGGGGTCTTTTACTGCCTATTTTGTACTGATAATAAGGGGTATCTACCATTTATCTTACTTGTCTAGTTGTATTTTTATGAGTATAACGGTATGAACAAGGGATTTTTATGCATATGATAAGGGGTTTTGGCTGACCGTAGGAACGCAGATGCCATATTAACAATACATATAGGTGAATCCCCTTAGGCAGGAAGAATTACTTTGACAAAAAACATGTGCGAAGTAATATATATACTCGTCATCGATTATTCTACTTGCTCCAAGGGAGAAGGTTCAGGAACTAGAGCAACTTTGTCCGGGGGAGGAGAAACGAAGGACCAGTGATTGAAGTCACTTGGTGGAAGTGTTGGAAGGACGAAACGGAAGGGAGAATTTATATATTGGACATATTATGCAGAAAAAGTATTAATCGCCAAATTCATATTGATGATCGTAGAAAAAGAATGAAATCTCTAGATATGCACCTAACCTACTAAACTTTAATTATGTTCATGTAAACACAGTAAGCCCTCTATCAAGTTCTCGCTCCCATAGTCACTCTTCTTTAATCTTAAACTGTCTGCATAAATGGAGTGCCATAAAGAAACTATTCACGCTTGACATCAACAACATTTAAGGAGAGAGTTCCCCATGATAGATACCAGTCGAAAAAACAAGGCTCTTGAGGTATTGTGACTGGTGCCAGGATTACAAAGAGATGGCAAAACTGTGGATTTGATTTTTGTGCTTAGTGGTACAAGAGTACTAGACAACTCGACAGCTTTTAAGGTCCGCTTTAGCTTAAAGGAGGCTGACAAAACAACCTGGGAAAGTGGGTCTAATAGCATTCCCAAACACTATAAGTAAAGGTGGTCAAACCCATGGTTTCTGCATAGCCAAGCAAGTTCATGAAGTCATGTTAAGAAGCTAGAGGACCAAGGGGATACTAGAGGTATCTACCAAGTGGGAACTAGTGCTAAAAAAAGAACAACTAAAAACATCTAGGAAGATGCATGGTAGAAATATCTCCCCCTTCCCAGTATCAACACATTTCTTTGACAAGTGTTCCTAGAGTCATCGACTTGTCTTCAAATGGGATAATGACATTAGCCCATGCTGTCCCATGTGCGAAGCTGAAGAGGACCATGGAGCACTGGCTAGTAGAATGCAAGATGCTGCAAGTATTATGGGCAAGCAGTCTAAATAATTCTGAAATACCATTTAGAAACCAAGAAATTGTTATTCCTCTTGAATGGAGTCCCATGAAGAAGAAGGGTTTCCATATAGCTAAGGCCTGAACAATTTGGTCATCATGGTAAAGGAGGAGTGCCCTAATCTTTGATGATGATCATCAAATCATCTACTTCATATGGTAATTAATCATATAATACTTCAAAATACGAAAAAAAGTTAGACTAGTGTTTGAAAGCGAAGAAGATGTAAAGGTAGAGATATGGAGTCTAAATCTAATCTACCCTAAGTCGGTAAAAGACAAAGATAAAGATTTTTAACGTCACGCCACTAGGTAAAGAGGACACTGCAAGATGGGGCCATGGAGCTATCCCCATCTCATATTCGCAGATGGGTGCTATGCAATGTGGCTTTGTATTTTTTTTTCTGAAAGTAAATAAAGTCTATTTAAATCATCCTTGTGCTTCGTGTAAGAAAGATCAACCAATTATTGCAACCCTCTTCCAAAATTTCAAGAGTTATCTAACACACAAGCCATAGGTTAATGGTAGGCAATAAATTCCCATACCTTGAACTAGCACCCATATTTAATATGTCAATCTCAACTTGTACTCCATGATAGATTCGCCTTATACTCAAATTTGCATAATAGCCCATAGGTTCCACCTTAGTCACAAATTGTGAAAGCTTTGAATGACCACCTTCTTCCTAAAAATAAAAATAAATAAAAAGGAAAAAGAGAAAAGGCAAAGAGAAAAAAAAAAAAGGAAAAAGGCAAAGGAAAATTGTAAGGAAGAAAAAAAAGAAGGGAATTTTAGATTAAACTCCAATGTTGCACAAGGTACAATTAGCTATCTGAGAATTGAACCTAAAAAACCTTTGGACTTTAGTCCGGCAGCGACGCCATAACCGAGGGACACGCTAACTAGGCCGGACACTGCAGCTGCTGCCGCTGCGGCATCAGCAACTGATGCTAGTAAATAAGCTAAGAGACTTACCTACTTAACTTGTGATTTGATCTGTTTTCCTAGAAGAAAGTACCTTGCGGACCTCCTGGATGTGTTGAACGTATGAGCCCCAGTTTTGGTCTTGCCAAAATGGCAGAAGCAGGGGCTGCCATTCTGCAATCTGAAGCTCCAAATGGTACTTGGGTAGTGGAAATTGGCAAGCAATCTGTGGATAAATTTTGTAAGACAGAAATTACTCGCAAAACAGAAAGCATAGCAAGCAAAGGAAGGGTTTTGGACCAATGGTACCAAAAGGCAGAGTCTCCTGCATTATCATCTGACTGTGGAGCCCAAGTATGCAGGAAAAATATGGAACCTTACTGTGTTCTTGCCTCAGAAGTGGTGGAAGAACAATACGAGTCTAGTTTGCCGAGTAAACCTGCTGAAAATGAGAACCCAAATGGGATCTGTAAAACGGAAGCGGAAGGGCAGAAATCGGAGATGGGAGACAAGGATCTAGAGCAAAAAATCCACGCCGGAGATTCGAAAGCGCAAGGCGACGAGCAGGCAGGCGCAGCCGACCGAGGCGATGAAGGCGTGGCCTTGTGGGCTAAGGTATGCCAGGCGTTTTTAAATTATACAGTTCCCTTGCAAAGAAATGGCATAAACAACATGGTCGTGCCCCCCCAAGCTCTTTTCCTGCTTTTTTTTCTAATAAATCGCACCCTTCGGCACCTTAAATTCTTTTCCAGTTTTTCTAGTGTCTATACCCCATGACGTTTCCCTGCTCCTTGTAGTAGTTGCAGATATTGTCTTGTGGGGATATGAGTCTGCACCCCTCTAAACCGTCTGGCCATAAACTTAAACATAATATCAAGATTGAAAAGTGAAAAGGAACCTGAATTGATCCAATTTCTCTCCTTGGTTGTTCTCGCCCAAGTTATTTCTGATTCTCTAACCTTAGATTCTTTTTCAGTTTTTCTAGTGCCAATACCCCATGACGTTTACATTTTTTTCTGCTCCTTCTAGTAGTTGCAGATCTTGTCATGTAGGCATATGAGTCTGCACCCTCTAAACCATCTGGCCATAAACTTAAATATAATATCAAGATTGAAAAGTGAAAAGGAACCTGAATTGATCCAATTTCTCTCTTGGTTCTTCTCGCCCAAGTTATTTCTGATTCTCTAACCTTAGATTCTTTTTCAGTTTTTCTAGTACCAATACCCCATGACGTTTACATTTTTTTCTGCTCCTTCTAGTAGTTGCAGATCTTGTCATGTAGGTATATGAGTCTGCACCCCTCTAAACCGTCTGGCCATAAACTTAAATATAATATCAAGATTGAAAAGTGAAAAGGAACCTGAATTGATCCAATTCCTCTCTTGGTTGTTCTCGCTCAAGTTATTTCTGATTCTCTATGCTTTAACTCGTAGGATGATGATTTAGAGCTTAACAACATGTTTGATATTTTTTAGTGGAGAGGCAGATGGGAACCATGCATCCAATGTTATATGGATGATTGTCCAAGTGCAACAGCAAGAAGCATGCCCACGTACAGCAAGAAGACCTATATTGTGGTTTTCTTTCCCAATACCAGGAAATACTCATGGATAGACCTGCAACATGTCTGCTCAATTTTAGATAAGCCGTTACCACTAGCATCTGGCTCACACTTGAGTGGACGAGAATTAGTGAAGGATGTCAGCTTGCCAAAGTATCACATGCTAAGATGTTTAGCAGCAAGTGTGCTTGACATTAGTGATCGCATGCCAATTAAGGTCAGTTTATGCACTCGTTTTTTTCTTACAAAAAACATGCTTATTGTGAAGTTTGTATTGGTGTCTACTTTGTTTATCTCCAAGAGTTCAAACATCAGCATATGCAGACAAAGTTCCAAGTATAGTTAAAACTTCACTCGATTATTAGGCCCTTTATATGAAACAAGGGATGAAAGGTTTGAAAATCTGCAGTTGTTCTCCCATGGGGAATTTGACAGGCTTCACCATATGAGTTGGCAGATATGTTAGTCCCAACAACTATAGGACTTTTGGTTTTATATGTCCTGGCAATTAAGGTCAGTCTATGCACTCGTCATTTTTTCTTACAAAAAAACATGCTTATTGTGAAGTTGGTAGTGGTGTCTACTTTGTTTATGTCCAAGAGTTCAAACATGACAGCATATGGATGGAACCTTAGGACCATGCATACCGATGTGTATGTCTCTATCTACGTGTTAAAGCTTTGTCTTCAGGCCTTTCAACTATAACATGAACAAAGAACAACTTGCATCATGATCTCCTTGACCACCCCAAAAGCTATATTTGCAGAAAAAGTTCCAAGTATAGTTAAAGCTTCACTCAATCATTAGACCCCTTATATAAAACAATTGTTCTCTCATGGGGAATTTTACAGGCTTCACCATATGAGTTGGCAATATGCTAGTCCCAACAACTATAGGACTTTTGGTTTTATATGTCTTGGAGGTCTTAAACATAAGGACATTTATAAAGACATAAAAGGAAGGTGCAAGACATCATTTTGGGAAAATTGGACGTGCTGTCTCATAGATAGTCGAAATTAGACAATAATTTTGCCCAATAAGCTTAAATATTTCTAGTCCATTGTATGATGAAGTGATCAGTTTAAGCTGGAATGTTACTTTGTGATTTATAACATCTCCTTCCATAAGTTGAGTTTTGTTCTCTCTGAGATCAGGCTGTTGTGGAGGGTGCACAATATGTGGAAGTGTGGAGGGCATTTGCAGCAGAGGCAGGACAAGCGAAGCAATATTCAGATATTGGAAAGCTGCTGGTTAGATTATTTGAGGTAGGCCATTTAGCGAACCGATGAACAATGTTTAAAACCAAGAGGAGCAACACAAATATTTCAAATAAAGGTGGTAATGTTATAAATACATTTGCGTATTTCTATAAAATGAGGTTCCTACGACGAAGGACATCTATGGTGCTAATTTCAAATCTTTTACACAACAAGAAGCCAAGACAAAATCCTATGACAGGAAAAGGGGAGGGAGAAGTTAAGAACATTGCATAAAATTGAAATAACAAGTCTATTTTTCTGATCAGGGAGTATATTTGGGTGAATCTTAGGCATGAAATCTAGTTTAACTTGGTTGACATATTGGAAAGTTGTGATGAGTCAGGTTTTCTATGTGCAATATGCAGATGTTAGAATACATTGTTTATGATTATCATTACAAGCCCCTTATTGTGTATATGTCTATGATGTTAGGCTAGCAATGCTTTGCTGCATATCTTGTCTAAACTTTGTTGGTCATCATCTATTGTTACTCTATCAAATGCTTTGTCCTGAGCAATAACATGATCATTTCCTATTTTTCAATGCTGCAGATGATCATGAGAATTTATTTAAAAAAATCTTGGTTGGAAACAAGTTTCAACACGTGGCATGCTAACTGCTTTGAAGCCCAGAATGCTCAGGCAGTCGAAAGGCTAAATCAAGTATGGTACAGAGGAAGGACAAAATATCCAACTAAAAACACAATTTAAATCTTTTACATTAGACATTTAATATCAGAACATATGTAACATGTCTGAGCATTATTGTTGGCAGGAATTGGTCGATGCAATTTTATGGGATGATATTTCAATACTTTGGGATGCACCAGAACAGTCAAATCTTGGTCCTGAATGGAAAAATTGGAAAGGACCACTCTTTGAGAGAAAAGATATGCCAGTAGGAGGGAAAATCCAACCTTCTCCAACCTCATCTTATAGTGATGCAGGTGAAGTGAAAAATGAGAGATCTGATTTGTCATCCAAGGGCCAACAGCCAGTTACACAGGATCAATGGCCTATAGAGACATTTGAGTTTGGAAGTACAGAAGTTAGCAGAAAACGTTCAAAACTTGAGATACGCCGTAAGGGTTCATTCTTATCCCCTACCAATGTTGCTAACAGATCAGAGATGAAGGGCCCTGTGGACACAATGCAGCTTGCCAATTCTGGGAATCTTGTGTCTTTGGACATGAAAAACTTGCCCGCTGCAGAAACGAAGGGCCCCGAGGACATGATGCAGGTTGCCAATTTTGGGGCCAATCTTGTGTCTTTGGGCATGGAAAACTTATCTGCTTCTCCAAAGAATGCTATGGGGCAGCTTATTATGGAGAATGAAAATATTCTAGACATGTCTGAAAAGAAGAACCCCGAAAACTCCCAGCACTGTGCTGCATATTTGGAGAAAAAGCAGAGGCATTGTATTCGATTTCCAAATCAAGGCTCTAGGTATTGTTCCAAGCACATTGATATGGAAACTGATGGAAAACATAAGGATCTTGTTTCACTCAGCCAAGAGGATAGGAATGCTGATTCCTTTGATGTCAATGGCCCATCCATAGCAAAGCTGGAAGGTCCAGTATGTGAAGGAATGACGAAGTACGGAAGGCAGTGCACACATAGAGCTAAGATAGGATCTCTATTTTGCAAGAAACACACCATAGATGATGCCCCACACCTTAAGAAAGAAAATCATAGCAGTACAGATCGAACAATTACTGAAAAGATGGTGGCCAGTTTGGAGCTAAAAAAATCAAATACTTCGGAGTCAAAAAAACCAAGTACATTACCCCGTAAGAGAAAATCCATTTCCAGTCTTTCTGATAAAGGAAGGCATGAGTCCGACATGCTCCCTCAGCAATTAAGGTGGTCGGGGAGCAGTGATGGTAAGCAACGTTGTATTGGTCATCGGGTTGACGGTGCTCAGTGTTCTCATCGAGCTAAGCCTGGTTCTTATTACTGTGAAAAGCATGCACCAGAAGTTGGATCTTCTAAAGGTCATGGTCAGGCTAGTGAATCTTCCAGAAAAAGGATGGCCCGTGAAGCAAAAGCAAATGAATGGTTGAATAAATACTTGGAAAGTGCCAATAACGAGACTTCTGAAAATACTAGTCAACCTCACAGGAACTCGCTCAATTGGATCCTTGAAGAAGCTTTAAAAGATATTTCGACGGCGGAAACTTTATTGAGAATAGTCACCGAGCAAAAGGAAAGGTTAGGCCAAGCCTTGAGTGTTCAAGATAATGAAAAGGAGTTACCCTTGACTTTCTCTGGAAGCGTAGCCTCACCTACAACACCAATGCGTGCAGACCTTCCAAGTAGTACGGATACAGTTTTGCAGATAGAGAATGTGAACAATGATATTGACAGTTTTTCTAAGAACTTGAGGTGTAGTATCTGTTTTGAGAAATTTACGGAGGCTTCTAAGCTTAGAGAGCATTGGATGTGCTCTCATTATTTAGAGGCTCATGGGTTCTTGAAAGGATTTGTTTGCAGTATTTGCAACTTCGAGTTTGCAGACAAAGCTGCCATTGATGGCCACTGGAAGGATAATCATGAATGCCTGACAGAAAATCCTTTGTATACTGCTTGTAGGTCTTGTGGTAAAACATTTGTCAATCTTGATGCATTATGGGATCATGTTGTGGTTGACCATTTAGATTGTCTTACTAGTGTTTCTCCAACTGTGGGTTCCGTTGCAATGGTTGAAGATGAAAAGGCTTCAAAAGGAGTTGAAAATACATCAATCAGCATTAAGGCCTCAAAAAATATAGCTGTTGATGCTTACAACGTAACTGGAAATGCAGTTTCTCCTAATGTTCTCCAAGATGCCAGTGCCTTAAAATCATCCACAAAGAAGGAAAATGGTGACTTTAAGGAGCCAGCTGATCCTAGTAATTTAGTACTTAAATACAAGTGCCGGTTTTGTGGCCTAAAATTTCGACTGTTGCCAGATTTGGGTCGGCATCATCAAGCCGAACATATGGTGGAAGCCAATAGTACTGTCAAGGGAGTCGGTAAGAATGTGCATTCTCGGAAAAGGAAAGGGACTTTGAATGGCATGAAGCACCAGGGTAAGTCCTCAAAACATGAGAATGAATCACTTCGTCATATTAAGGCATCAATACAAAAAGGAGGGAGTAAACAACATAACTCTCCGAGTTGCATGCCATCAACTTCAAATGGCATGGTCATGCCCAGCAATGATAATATAGTGGCAGCTGCTTGTACTGCTTGCTGTGGAGCTGAGCTCTTCAACATTTTGGGACGGACGTATGGTGCACTGTCTATCGAATCTTTTGCAATGGCCATAAAATATGTTAAAGATGATTTGGGGCTTCCCTGGACTTGTGAAGGATATGTATGTCCAAAGGGTTGTAAAATATCTAGCAGAGAAGAATTGTCAATCGAGGTTACAGGGACATCTGGAGTAACCGATGGCAATCCAGTCAATATGATAAACAAAAAACTCAAGCATGTACTCTCTAGTGATATTAGCTTTGGACAAGAAGCTGTACCAGTTCCCTGTGTTATGGACGATGATGTAATGCAGCCCTGCACTTGCTTACAGTGTAAAGATGGGAAGGCTAGTCAAGTTGAATCCTTAAAACCATGGGAAAAATTTAAATACATCACAAGACGGCTGCTTGATCCTTCGTTGGGTCTAGATATGAAGGTTGGACCACTTGCGCTCTTTGAAATTTCACTTTTGCATTTAGTTAGTGTCTAAATAGAAATAGTCAGTCAGCCTAGTTCTAAATGACAATTTGAATAGTGCATGGCAAGATCCGAGCCTCAACTTATGTATCGGTGTGCCTAAAAAGTGAGAAGACATAGTTAACTCATGAAAATTTTACCGCCCACGTTTTCCTCCACAATTGCATTGTTTTCTTGCCCCCATCATCATACCAACAATACATGCCAAGTCCCATTGTCCAACATTAGTTATTGGTAGTAGAAGTCACAATTGGTATAAAATATGTAAGTTCACTTTTTTTCTTCTTGTATCAGAATTCACAACTTGGATGTTCCTGTGAGACGGCACATTGCTCACCAAAGTCATGTGATCATGTGTATTTCTTTGACAATGACAACTCTGGAGCTCGCGACATTAATGGAAAACAGATGCGTGGCAGATTCTCATATGATGAAAGTGGTCGTATAATTCTCCAGGCAAGTTATCTCTTTGGTTGCTTGCAAATACTTCTAACAAGTATGTCGTGGAGTAATATTTCTTTCTGGCTATTCAGGAGGGCTACCTGGTGTACGAGTGTAATTCAAGTTGTCATTGTCAGGAAGATTGTCAAAATCGAGTCCTCCAAAGGGGTGTTAGGGTCAAACTTGAAGTTTTCAAAACGAGGCATAAGGTAGTATTATAACTTAATTTTATGGTTCTTGCATGCGTTATAGGTGAGAGCGTACAATAATTCTATACTTCTTGTGGTAAAGGGATGGGCAGTAAGAGCAGCTGAAACCATTCCACGAGGAACCTTTGTCTGCGAGTATGTCGGTGAAGTTCTAGATGATGTCGATGCAAATAAGCGAGGTGAAAGGTAAATTATTACCTGTTTTAAGCCTTTTTACTTATAGGTAGAGTTGGTCCTCACGTCTTTGACATGTGCAAAAACAGATACGATCAAGTCGGTTGCAGTTATCTCTATGATATTGATGTACACTTGGATGGTGGTAACCGTTCCCGCCGGGGAGCAAAGCCATTTGTAGTTGATGCAACACATTTTGGAAATGTATCCAGATTTATAAATCACAGGTAAAATGTACCCAATGTCTGTTTTCGAAGCTGATAGTCATTTAGCATTGTATGTATAATTTAAAGCCTTTTTAGGATGTGCTAAGATATATTCTGTTTGCAGCTGTGCACCAAATCTGGTTAACTACCAAGTTCTAGTTGAGAGCATGGATTGCCAACTTGCCCATATTGGACTATATGCAAGTACTGATGTGAGTAAAAGAATAATTATATGTCTCTCACAACTGTTATATTGTAGATCAATGTTAATAATAGTTGTCATGCCTCAGATTGCAATTGGTGAAGAGCTAGCCTATGATTATAGATACAAATTACTTCCTGGAAAAGGCTGTCCTTGTCACTGCGGTGCACCAACTTGTCGAGGAAGACTTTATTAGCTCACAAATTTCAGGTATGTAAAATGAATCTCACACAACACAGTTCATCTGTATATAGCAAGGGCATGTATACACATAGCTCACATCTTTGACATTATTCCTTTGTATTCTAGGGCCTAAAAGCCTCTTGTAATCTAAACATTTATTTCGTTAGTATATAAATTGTATGCTATGCCCATAAAAGAAGGGAAAGCTTTGGACTTGCGATGCCAAAGCAAGATATTTGAATGAGAATATCCATATTCCTTTTAATCACTGCTTGGTCGATCAAAGGAAAGACGAACATGATGCGTGCACAATTGGCACAAGTTAGGAAATAATGTTTAAAGATAAGATAAACTTTTTAAAGAGATTGTTATTGCATTTCCAAAGAAATGTTCTTAGACCATACAGCTTTCCTTCAAATATATTTGGTATAACGTCCTCACCAAAATAATATCCTACAATGAAGTAGGAAGAGAGCAGCTGGACCAGTACATGTTTAGGAAGTAATTTTCAGGACGAAATTGAAATTTTAGGGAGCTTGAAATTTTGGCGGCTCCTACATGCCTGCCTTAGTTTTTCAGCAGCATTCGGATCGACGGAAAGTTTCTGATTGTAAAAACATGTTGATTTGGGCCGAAATTTCAAGGTCCCTAAAATTTCGAATATTATACATTGATTAGGATAGGACGTGCAAGTGCAACTAGTAACAACTAATAACGTTATTTCCAAGCTATTGAGTTACGATCATGACGAGAATGCATCTCTTCCATGTCTTTTGTGGGACATTAAATTTAGCTACGATGATGTAAGGTAGTAAGTTGCTGCTATTTCATTGGAGGCTATAAAATTTTATGAATCTACTTTAATTTTTTTCATCTTTTTATTTTTATTACACTATGCTTTGGCCCACTATACTTTCATATTTTTGGGCTTTTAAATCCTAATTTTTACAACAATAAATTGCTCATATTTCATGCAATGCTTATTTCCAAAAGGATGCATACGGTTTTCTTAAGTTATGCTTTGGGCATGTAATGTTGGAATATGCACATGCTGGATTATCCTAGTTGGCCTTTAACTTGAGTCTTTGGCATTGGTACATTGTTTAAAATACAGTAACATTTTCCATCGAGATGCTCCTAGGGTTTTTGCCTAAGAAGGATCACTCCTAAATGCCTTGATCTTCATTGATTTATGGCTGCCTCAAAGAGCTCTAGGGATTGGAATCCTTGTTTGCATTTTGTGCTAAGCAGTTGCCAGAAACAACCTTGACAAATTTCCTCTCTGTTTGCTTTGATTGAGGTTATTGTCTATGTATTCCATTCTCAGGAGAGGAGTGATAGTATTAACTGTTCAACTGGAGTTTTCTAAGTACATCTAAAAATCTATGCCATAGGTTCTTTTTATGGGCAAGCAACATTTTGCCAAAAGAATAGAAGTGTTCTAATTCTAAGCAACACCAACTAGGAGAAAAAGATCGTTAGCCGTTATGGGTGATTTAAACACTATATAATGCTCGTTGATGTCTCCGGGGTGTACATGTAGTTTCCTATAGAGGGCCCTTTGAGTTTTAGTTATGTACCTCAACTTCATGTGTTGATTGTATGTTGAGGGATAGTTAATCTTGTGGAGGATGCTCATACTGCTGCATCCCAAAATATCTGTTTTATAGTCATAAGTCATTCATCGTTGTGTGAACAGATTTCGCCCAGAGGTATCTGCACTTTGTCTCTTATGTGCACAGAAGGACGAGACAATTGAGCATTGCTTTTCCCTGTGTTGACATGTTAGGCATGCTTAGTTGTGACTTCAATGCCTCTCTCACTGCAATATGAATAGCCAGCAGGTGTTAATACCAGTCTATCCAAATGGTTGGGAAAAGGGAAAAACTGTGAATTGCCCTTATGTTTTACTAAAAGTGTCCAAACGCCCCCCGTTTTTGGGGTATTTTTAGGAAAATGACTTAACTTTTTTGAAATAATCTAAATAAAAATGTGTTCTTCAGAAACATTGTAAAGGAGGATGAGATCTTTCTAACAAAGTTAAGACCACCAGAATCGGAGTCCGAAATTTTAAGTTATGGTCATCTAAATCCTCCTAAATTATTACAAATTTTATACGTATCATAAATCACATAACTTGTGATTTTGGACTCCGATTTAGGTGGTTTTAAGTTTGATGCAAAGATCTCATCTTCCTCTACAATATATCTGAAGAACACATTCTCGTTTGGATCATCACAAAAAAGTTACGGTCATTTTCATAGAAATACCCCCAAAACGGGGGGCGTTTGGAGAATTTTAGCAAAACATAAGGGTATTTCACAATTTTTCCCTTAGGAAAATTTAGCAAAAAAGGCGTTTCATTTGACTTCTGCATGGATCATCTGGTCCATGTGGAAAAGAAGAGATCTCATATTTAAAGGTCTTGCTTGTTCTTGTGCTCAGGTTCTTATCGACGTCCAACAACGAATTGCCAAAGCATTAAGGTGCTCATCAATTGCTAATGAAGTAAAGAGCTGTATTTGAGAGCACTATCTTCAGCTTCACACTTACTCATAAGCTTTTGCTTACTCTTCACACTGTTTAAATGTTCTATTTGGATTTGCTCTGGTGGACATTTTCTCCACTAAGTTTTTAGTCCCCATTTTATTTTGTTTGTAACTTTCTCTAGATAATAAAGGCTTGCATCCTTCAAAAAAATACTTTGCATAAGTAAGAGGCTTCATGTCTATGGCATGCTAAAAAATAGGGATAAATTCCAAAATACGCGTATGTTTTGCTCCAAATTGCCAAAATGCCCTTTGTTTTCAGGACATTTTTAGGAAAATGATCGTATTTTTCTTGCGATGATCCAAATCAAAATGTGTTCTTCAAATGCATTGTGGAGAAAGATAAGATATTTCCATCAAAGCTAAGGCACATGAATCGGAGTCCGAAATCATAAGTTATGCTTTTTTTAATACACCAAAAAGTTGTAAGGATTCACAAGGGATTTAAGAGACCATAACTTAAAATTTCGGATTCCAATTTAGGTGATCTTAACTTTGATAGAAAGATTTCGTTATCCTCTACAATGCATTTGAGGGACACCTATCTATTTGGATTATCGTAATCTAGTTACGATCATTTTCCTAAAAGTGCCCCAAAAACGAAGGGCATTTTGGCAATTTTTGCAAAACATAAGGGTATTTAGCAAGGCTTGCCTAACCCCACTACAACAATTGCTGCAATTCTAGGTTGTCCACCTGCCATGACACATCAGCTAAAATCAATGTGCACCATTAGATCTAGAGATTTTTCGTTCTAGGTTGGAGAAATTTAGAAAGTCCTTGAAAAATAAGTGCGTGCTTGAGTTTCTCCTTCGTGAACGAGACATCCATGAAAAACCAACTTCATTTAAGCTTTTCCGTTTTTAAATGCCAATGTTGCAAACAGCGGGATTGCCTTCAACATAGAAACAATGCTTTTTCACATATTATCCGAGAAGGCTCTGTTGAACCGGAACTTATAGCTACAATAACAGACAGACAGAGAATGTAAGAGATAGCCCGAGGCAGAAGCACTTTGCCGTTTTTAAATGCATGAAATGCCTGTTTTTTGAATTTTCTCTCCTCATTCAAAATCGATAGCTCAAATTAACTGCAGAAAGTATTGAATAAGAAAACTGAGGGAGGGAAAAATTTTCCTTCCTTTTACCCGTTGTCGTCTCTCTTTCTCTTTCAGGTCCGTTTACATCTTAGTCCGTCTAGAAAGGCCGGAACACTATCTACTAGTTTACATCTTTGATATATCAGACGGATTTTTGCTCCAGGCATCTGTAAGTTCTTACAAATCGTTGAGCTAAATCTGCACTGGAAATGGAGCTTCTAGAATCTATATACTACTAGGGTAAGTTTTTTTTAGTACCCTATTTGCCTAGCAGAAACTTGCTAATTTTTCTTTCCATTTTTATGAGTTATCTATATAGGCCTATACTCAAGCAGAGCAGGAGATGCTTAAGCTTGTCAAGATCTGTTTAAGCTTGTGTGGGTTTATTTCAAGAAATGTTATTTAGAATGGCATGACTTAGATTATAGAATGGCATTTGACATTTTAGTCAGGCGTTGCAAGCACAACTATTGCTGCAACTCGTATCCTTTACTCTTTTGATAAAGTTGGATTTATGAGGTTGGATAGTCCTAAATGACACTATAACTGAATGCTGATAGGAGCAGAAGTCATTTTGTTTTTAGCCGGAACAAGATATAGCTACTGGAATAACATGATTGTAGCTTATGTACGATAGAGTAGGCTCAAATATGCTCTTCATTTGTTTCAGCAAATGCTTGAGCAAGATATAGTGTCTTGAAAGCAAGCTTTGCTTGTACAGGCTGTTTGTTTGCGTCTACCAGGAAATACCAATACAAGACGAACTTCATGGAACACTGTCGTAACATGTCATAACAGGTTATGTACCAATACAAGACGGACTTCATGGAACACTGTCGTAACATGTCATAACAGGTTATGTTCCGAAAGGGAAACTTGATGATGCTTTTGCTCCTTTTAAGCAAAAGCCCAATGGAATATAGTGTCCTGGAATCTCATGCTCTTTGCATTTTGTCATTTTGGAAGGACGGATGAGGCATTGCAAATTACCTGAAGCTGATATTATCTATTGCAACACACTCCTTGCCACTATACTCATCATGGGCAGCTCGAGGAATCATTTCAGTTCTTCCAAGAAATGTCTAAGCGAGATGTCGTATCATGGAATATTATGATTAGTGTTTGTACGCATGCAGGCACACTACATGTGGCACTCCTAGTTATGTAGCTCCAGAGCGTATACATAGCAGAGGATATAATGGTGCAAAAGCATACCTTTGGTCTTGTGGTGTCATTCTCTTTGTTATAAATGCAGGGTATTTGCCCTTTCATGAGGCTAGTGTGCCAAAGTTGTTCAAAAAAATATTTGGTGGTGATTATGTTTTCCCTCAATGTTTTGTCGTGCCAGGCACCATCTGTGCAAGGATAGGCGGAGCGCAAAGCATAGATCACATGCTAGAGGATCCTTGTTTTGAAGAAATATACACTACTCCTAAATTCTACTCCAATGACTTTATACATCTGAAAGATGTACAACATGTTGAAGATGCGATGTTCATGAAGAACATCTGGTTAAAGAGTCAAAGGAATGCAGGCCAGCATGCCATAAATGCCTTCGTATTTTCAGCCATGTCTCTATGCCTAGATTTGTCTTGCCTCTTTGAAGAGCAGCATTAGGAACCCTACGAAACAAGAGGCCAGGTTCACTTGTGCAAATTATCAGGTTGACTTGTGCAAATTATCACCAAAATTGAACAGACTGTGAAGCCCCTTGGGTTTGTAGTTTACATGCAAAAACTGCTTGGAAACATTGGCCATTTTATACATCTGCAAGATGTGCAACATGTTGAAGATGCGACGTTCATGAAGAACATCCGGTTACAGAGTTAAGGGAATGCAGGCGAGCATGCCATAAATGCCCTTTCAGCCATATCTCTATGCCTAGATTTGTCTGGCCTCTAGCAGCAGCAGGGACCCTATGAAGTAAGAGGCCAGGTTCACTTGTGCAAATTATCACCACAATTGAACAGACTGTGAATCCCCTTGGCTTTGTAGTTTACATGCAAAAACTGCTTGGAAATAGTGGCCATCTTTCTGTTGACAGAGATCTTTGAAGTTGCACATCCTTCTTTATTGTGGATTTTAGAAAGGTTAGAGGGGACAATGTGGATTAACAGGAGCCTAAGGTCTCAATGACATATCCTGGAATTGTGAAGCTAGCATATAGTCGGTCGTTTAGTTTTCACAACATTATGGGCTGACTACTTAGACCCCCATAAGGCAGCACATATGATATTCAGGATCTCCTTCCTATTTTAAGAAGAATGAAAAATATGATCAAACTTCTCCCATCCATTTTTTCGGGATCATTTTCCCTATTGTGTGGCCTTTCCCTCCATTCTTCACTCGCTTCATCCTTCTTTAGTGCTCTCTAGTACCTGAAGCTGATTAGGAACTAATTAAATTGTTTGGTGAGCAAGATTAAAGATAAGGTAAGATAACATTTTTATCGTCCACGGAGGCCAATTGGCCTATGGGACCTGTACAAGAGGAGCAGCATGCCCATTACGGCCCGGATGAAAAAAACCACATGGGAAAAACCTTGGCCGTAATGGTCATGCTGGTATACAAAACCACAGCATTACGAGTGACCCGGACAAAGCCGATATAAGATCCTAGAGTAATATCATCTCTCAAATGAAAATTCCAAATGTCAAACAAGGCATAACCCTTATTGTGCACCAAAAGCCAAATGGTAACCCGTCCACATTGGCACTTCCTGAGGGGAAGAAATGGCTCAACAAGAGAAAAGGATTACAAGGAGAATGCTATAGATTATCTTTCAATCACGTCTTCTTAGGACCCAATCTCATCCTCAACTGTAAGAACAATTCTATGATGGCGGCATTTTTTTATTTGAAGATAATTAATTTTAGTCTTTCCTACCAAACCATTTGTTTACGCATCCTTGATCTCTCTAAATGTAGTAGTAAGAAGTTAGATGGCAGCAGGTGTGTCTTGGGCATGGGATAAGTTACTTCATCTTAAAGTGGCAGTTCTTTGGTGGCAGATTCTTCATCGATGTCTTCGGGTTAACTTGCTTGTCCACAAGTTTAACCCTAGAATATCAGATCAGTGTCCAGTATGCAAGCGTGGATCTGAGACCTTTGAGCATTGGTTTTTTTATGTCTGACCACCTTAGACTTGTATCGGATTGGTTGTTCTCCTTTTTTTCATGTTTCATTAACAAGTCAACAAGTTCTTTTGGCAATTTACCCAAGTACCTGGACGGAGTTACAAAGCTAGGCTTTTCATCTAGCTGCAGGATGGTTGCTTTGGACTCTCTGAAAAAGACGAAGACTGGTATTCTTCAAAGGTCTAGATGTGGCAGATAACCATGTTCTCCAAGAAGCTCAAGGTTGCGTTGCTAAATCGTATCATTGTTCTTCATTTGCCCCTCGTAAGAGGCGATTGATCTTTGAGGAGTATTTGGATGTGCGCTCTTATGCTTAGGCAGGTTGCTTCACT
>JAANSK020243721.1:0-24003 GCA_011763485.2 Isoetes engelmannii
CTTTGTTGGGTTTTTTATGTTAACTCAGTGCAATCATTCGAAGAGGTTTTAAATCACCTCTACCTAGAAATTGTCTTATGGTTACAGAGGTGGTATTCTTTTGACTGTTTCTTTCCTTTATGTATGCACCTGGCCCCTGTCCTATCTGCCATGATACTCTGTTTCAACTGAATTCTGGGTCAGATTCGTGTAAAAATGTTGTGTTTAGACTGGTTCTTTGTGCCGGATTTAGGTAGAAGTACCCATCTAGCTAGAAAAGCTTTGGACCTGTTGGCTGTGTGCATTATTCTCCATCATGCAAGTCCAAACAAAGTCATTCTAACATGGGTTTATTGTGGCATTTGAAAACACATGATTATGGTCTTACATCTGAAAAAAGTTATTATGATGTTTGATAGTGTTTGATAGTGTTTGATAGTGTAGTTATGACACTTGGTTTAACTATGGCATTATATTAAGGTTGTGCAGTTAGAGACACCTGGAAGATAAAAAGACTGACTACTGTAAATAGGATGGGCTAAAACTACAGTAGATCAGACACCAGGAATCAGGATGTAGCAGGGCTTCACATTTGGCATGAGGGCAACTGAAAAATGCTTTGAGCATCTCCACATGTACAGAAAGGCAGGGTCCAGGGCCAAAAAACTGATTTCTGTGCCAAAAAACTGATTCCTGTGCCAAAACAGGATGCGCACATGGAGAATTTATGTTAAAAAGGCCACTCTAGCAACACGAGGGGGGATATTCCTGTGCCAAATATTCATGACTGATCGAAGACAGAAAAGATAAAGGCAAGGAAAGGACAGTTTCCAACAAATTGCAAGGCAGAAAAGGAGAGGAAACAATCTAGGAGTGCAGGGCAGGCACGGGCAGGGCAGAGGGAAGCAGGCAGGTCAGCTCTGGGAAAAATCAGGGCTGCCCTGGTTCAAATCAATTCAACATGCATGCATGAAAGATTGATGGTTACTGATACCCTCCTCTGTAATTACGTCTTCTTGGAGCTTGGCCACCCCACGTGAAGGGCATCTTCTCTGTAACTAGGTCAGCAGTTTAGTTAGGGTAAAGACAGGGATGGGACACAGTGACAGACAGTTCCGTTAGGGTTAGGGTTTCTGTATCCTGTACCGTTTTTGATGTTGGACCTTTGAGACAGTGAAGGGCCCAGCCAGAGGCAGCATTGAAGGAGCCGTTTTTCAGTTGCTTGGTTTTCCTTTCCTTGCCTTTATTGGCCTAAACCCTACCCCCCAATTTGTGCCTTTGGGACTTTGGTTTTCTATATGGGACAAAATTTTGCATTCCAAAGATTCCCTCCCTTGCCCTTGGACCTTGGCCCTTGACATTGAACATTGGACATTGTATCATAATCATCATCCCTTTTTGGGTCCCCACTCTTTGAGTTGTGTCATTGCACTAGAAATTCTTTTCCTTCCTTTCAACCCTGTTCATCATCCCATCAACCCAGATGATGCCCTCTTTGTCTTTTCTATCCTCTTTCTTTTTCTCTTTCTCTTTCTGATAGTTGCACACGGTTTCATAACCTCGTGGCCTCCAATTGATTGCTAATCTCTGCCTCTTGCGGCTTTCCCCATTTGGCCACATGCCCTTTATTTGTTGTATATTATATCTTTCTGTCGAACGCTTCGAATAACTCGTAATTCGGGTTCATCTTCTGGCATCATCATCATCCAAGGGATGAGTTGTGATATGCAAGTTGCTAAGGTAGTGGACAACTATCTAGTTGCATGTAGTGTGGCCACATTCGGAATTGGCAACAATTCTGAACCTCTTCTCGTGTTGTACCTAAACCTTTGTATAATATTCCATCCGCTATTCATCTTTGTCTGGTCCGAGCGTAGTACTCAAAGCGCTAAAGTTGGGTATGCATTGCAATAATTGTGGATGTTACTATTGATGTTTGGTAGTGCTAGAGACAAAAATGCTTCTTCCAATTCTAGCATATGCACGTAGTGTTGTCGTCTAGCATTTTGGCATTTTGGACATAGGTAGTATTGCATCCAATAAATTACCTTCACTAGGGAAATGGCAAAAAAAAAAAAAAAAAAAAAGCTTCTTATTCTATTTTACCTTTTTTTTTCACCAGTAACAAAGTTTGAAAGCTTCTTTGTAAAAGGTATCTCCATACTTGGTGTACAAGAGATATAAGAGATATATATTTATGCTAATATCAAGCATTTTTTATTTTTATTTATTTTTAATATAAGAAAGGGATTTGTGTTTCTTCCTTGCTGCCTTGATTGTGTTGATCATTTTGATGAATTTATTATCACTCCAACACAAACCCTTAGGTCGTTCATTCTTAGCCATTGATCTATGGAATATTCTACAAAATATTCCCTCTAGCAAATTCCTAGCCGTCAGGCAAAAAACTAGATGGGGTCAAACCCCATTTTCCATGTCACCCTATGATTTGGGGCCAATGGTCCCCAAGTCAAGATTTCATACAAATTGTCTTGCAAATCCACAACTGTGAAATACAAAATTCAGATTAAACAGCATGCCATAACATGCTTCAGATATGAAATACAAAATTCAGATTAAACAACATGCCATAACATGCCTCAGATTTATATAACATGCTTCAGATTTACATCATGGGTTTACATCACGGCTGCATGCAGCCCTCTTGCCACAGGAAACCAAACATTGAATACAAACTGAAGATCCACATAAACTCATACCATAGGAAACCAAACATTGAATACAAACTGAAGATCTACATAAACTCATAACTGCTGCTCCAGCTTTAGCTCCATCCTTCAATCTTCCCATTCCTGAAGTACAACGAGTATGTCTGCCAATTAAGAGATGTTGTGTAAGAGAAGAATGCATGGTAGCTTGTCAACAAAATGCAAAAACAGAAGAAATAAGATTGCAACGATAAATGAGGAGGAGGAGGAGGCGGCAGCGGCAAGTACTGTGGGATTTGAACCCACAAACCCCAATTAAGAAGATCCAAATTTCTCTTATGTGATAAAGATTTGAACCTGCAGGCCACATTGGCCTCACAGGGCCCTCGCATCTGACGCAGATGTAGGCAGTTATACCTCAAACTTGAAATTTCACCGTCCAAATTCACACAAGCAACGATTTTACACAGTCTTCAAAAGCAAATTCACCTGCCATAAGCAACAAAGAGATACAACAGACTGCCAAATTGAAGAAAACAAATACGCCACAATTTTGCAAGGTCCTATTGTAAATTATTTGAAAGTTTTCAGGTAAATTTAGCCTTCATGGGGCAGTTTCAGAATCCTCTATCCCTGTTGAAGCCAACCAGATAAAAATTACAGGCCAGTTTATGAGTGAATGATCTACTAAATTCTGCTAGTCAGGTTAGTGGCTCCCCTCATATCTGGAAGGGGACTATCGTATATGCCCTGCCCTGCCCTGCAGCATCCGCGATGGTGTGCCTTGCCCTGCATCCGCCATAGCCACGCCGCCATTGCCGTCCTGCCAGGGATAGGTTCTTGCGTATGAATGCAAAATTTCATACGTCTAAAGTTGAAAAATACGTATTTTGAGGTTTTATACGTATTTGACGTATTAAACTCTTGCGGGCCGAAAAAAAAATTTCGGGCACCCGAAGCCTTCAGAACCGGGTACACGAAACTTTTTTTGAGCACGCGAAACCCAAATTTCAGGCACACGAAGGACAATTCTGATTGTTTCGGACTTTCGGGCACCAGAAACCCAAAGTTCGTGCACCCGAAAAAGTTTTCGCGCACCTGAAACCCAAAGTTCGCGTGCGCGAAAAAAAAAAATGGGAAAAAGGGGGAAAAAACAAAGTCGAAATTTTCGCGCATGCGAACTTGGGTTTCGGGTGCGCGAACTTTGGGTTTCGGGTGCCCGAAAGTCAGAAAAAGTTAGAATTGTCCTTCGCGTGTCCGAAATTACTCTTTCGGGTGCGCGAAAAGTTTTTCGGATGCGCGAACTTTGGGTTTCAGGTGCTCGAAATTTTTGAATTTTTCGCGCACCCGAATACACTGTTTCGGGCACCCGAAAGAATTTTCGCGCACCCGAAACAGTGTATTTCGGGTGCTCGAAAAAATTTCGACGCCGGAATTTTTTTGGCTTATTTTTGACGTATTATATTTCAAATTAGTGTCGTATCATACGAAAAATACTTTTGGAGTATAAGCCAGAAGTACTGAACCTATCCCTGCATCCTGCCCTCCTGCACTAAACTGCCACGACTAAATACAAATTCCTTAGGAAAAAACCTAAACCATAGAAATCCCAAAACCCATATGCTGAGATTAGCATTCTACCAAAATTTAATACAAATACGCCCTTTACCCATTCCATATCTTATGTAACACCCCTCCTCTTCAACATTTTGGGAAGTTAAAGGCTTCTTGCCGTCGTATCATCTCGTAATGTTCATATGCGATCCTTTTATATATTAATGGTAACCACCCCCTCTTTCCCCTCCCTTTTTTTTGAACGCTTTATGGTGCATTTGTGTTGTGAATGATTTTTTGCTAGTCTATTGTTGTACCTGAGGATGCACTCACACATGGTGACACGACGGAGGCCGCGGTATGGCACCTGCATTCGAAGGGTAGCAAGGCAATTTGACCCCTTCCCACGGGGGCGCATCTCCTCCACATCGAGACCGGCAGATAGACTTGTGAGGCACGCGAGGACAGAATCTGTCAATGCTGCCAACATGGGGCCATTGAGTACAAATGCCACACACTCTAGTCATGCTCAGTATTCGATCCGGCCATTGCATGTACTCTTGAACACAGCCTCCGTGGGCTTACTAGCATCATATCTTCAAGAGGTTATAATGAACTCGACTCTCCTCCAGTATAGCATGAAATTGTGCTTATACCACTATTCTTATTATTGCCAAGGTTTTTTTCCTCGAAAACCCTTGGGGGCAGAGGTTTTTTAATCTTGACAATAATATCTTGCTGCTCTCTTTGTTTAGGTCCCATAGGCCAATTGATCTCCGTATATAGGAAAGTTCGTCTACAGGACTTTCCTATTGTGGGAACAGGGCGATGTGCGGCAACGCGAAAGCCCTGTTGACACGGTAGGGAAGTCCTATAAACGGACTTCCCTATAACGTGGATGGCAGATAGGCATCCATTTTGCGCCATGTGGCGTCAATCCAACGGTCGCAACAGATAATGCTAATGAAAGTATAGAATGCAAGTAGATGATGTTGGCGGGAAAGAAATTGTGGCAGATTATACCACATGGTGGCATGAGATTGGACGCCATGGCTGAATGGCACCTATCTATTGTTTGATGATAAAAACTCTATTCTATTATGTTCTATTAAATTTACACCGAAGACCATTTTTCAAAGTCACATATTTTAACAAATGAGGTTTGGCCACCTATTATTCTAAAAGAAAAGCACTTCTCCACCATGAAAATAGGACATGTCTTCAGAATAGGTTCGAATAGGTTTGGATACTACTTTTAATGCAAGTGGAGTTTTATTTCATACCGAGGGACTCCCCGCGGCATAAAAAGACACCTATTCTTATTTGAATATACAAGTAAAAATAAGACTTTTCTAATGTTGTGATGGCTTTCCACTAGTATTTTAGTGGAATCACATTTTTATGACCTTGAAAATGCACAATGCAGTGAGAAGCAAGTTTTAATTTGTGTGTGGCATCTTTTGCCATGGAGTCATAAATGGTGTCATATATTGTACACGACGATCATATTTTGCGACTACTATGGAAAAAGGGCCTAAGTGCTTAAAAACACCAGTATACACACAAAAATGATCCAAAAACCCCTTTTGAATCTTCATGTGTTATACATCGAATAAAGGTGAATCCCTTAGTGGTTGCATTGAATTTGTGTTAGGTTATTGGTGATATTAATTCTTGGATTGAGTTTTAGATTTAGCGATATTACATATGATAAGTGAAGTTAAATTTTCATATAAGTAATATAATTGAGATGTTATATATTTGATATAGATAGATAAATAGATAGATATATAATAGTTTTAACGTCACGCCACTATGCAGTATCCAACTGGAGATGTGAACTTATATTTATGTCTTGAAATTAGTTGTTCAAAAATAGCTTTTATTTAATCTCTTTGAGGAAGAAGTCAATAGGATGGACACCATTTTTTTTTTGCCATTGGGTGTTTGTCTTTGTGGTTATTTCTTGCTCTTTACGGGTCTTTTTCATTCTTGTTTTACAACCTTTGAGTGGGAGAATATTCCATCTTATCACATCTGGATTGGGATGAACAGGCTTCGTGGCTTCACAACCGTGTAGTTTGGGATTTTATTCCCAAACTACTATGTGGCCAGGCCCAAAAAACATGCAACTGAACCAAAAAAAAATAAAAAAAAGCACCTCTCCATTAATGTTTGAAATGCTGGTCTCTTCAGGCATGTTGAGTTTTTGATATTATATCCAAAACGAGGTGTTGATGTCTGATATTAAGTGATTTCAGGCGGCGTCCTTTTGACTTGAGCAATTCATGTTTGTGGAAGCAAGTCTTGTTAGTTAGTAGATAAGGTTTATGTTATTCTACTTTCAGTTGATGTTGCCATCTTATTGTAGATTATGAATAGGTCTTGGTAGATTGGTAAGCAAGGTGCGCAATGTGGAATATAATCAATAGTGGAATGTTGAGGTCTAAAACTTATCTGGCCAATAGCGTGAATAACCGAGTTCTCTATCTAAGAGGTCAATTATCTTGCTTGAATTTATGTGAACATATGTATAGTTTAAGTACAACGATCATTGGTGTAGATACTAGAGAAGAGTATTACACAAGCCTATACAGTCTCTTTGGACCAGTAGGTGTAGCACCTGATGCCGCACAAACCAATCTATTACTGATTATAACATGTGTACTATGCCAATATAAACCAATCTGTCACTGACTATAACATAGGCAGGTGTTACCCATGGCTTGTAACGAGTTGCAAATGGCAAGGCAGTAGAACTAGATGGCATGCATGTAGAACTGAAGTGGGTTGGCCCTCAGATCGTCCACATTTTAACTAATTTATTTATAGGGCCCTACATAAAAGGTTTCTCCTCGCAATGGACCGTCAGTAGAGTAGTTCCAATAATTAAAGCAGGGGTTCGACATTGTTGCCAATTATCGTACAATTATGGTCAGTTCTTTCTGGGTAGAACTGCTCCTTGGAGTTCTTGAATAGCAGCTGACGTCACAGGCAGAGGAAACAGAGGTATGCACACTTGGACATACCGGTTTTAGACCCAAGCATTTTGACTATTGATCATATTTTTACATTGTGCACCTTACTAGAAGACAATAGAATAAACAAGGTGCAAAGCACTATGGATTGCCCCCAAAATGCTTTGGGCATAGCAAACACCATACATATACAATACAATCTAACAAAACAAAGATGCACAAAACTAAGCTTGTCTTTCTCTCCCTAGTTTTTCTCTCTCTCTATTCTCTCTATATGTATTGTCTCTCTAGTTTCTCGGCCCACAGAATATAGTAGAACATAATGGTAAAGTCCAGATGGTACATCAAAGAAATAGAAAACATATCCATATCCACATTACCTGATAGAAAGGCATGAAATTGTGATAGATATAGAAAGAGCAGATATGTCAATATTGCTGGAAATATGTAGGCTTGAACGATGCTGACAGATTCTATAAAACCAAATGGTGATACAATTGAAAGTCAGGCATGTTGAAACATCTTTGAATAACGTTTTCCTATCATATGAAATTAAACATGAACTTGCTACAAATCACCATACATTAGTTTACAATCTAACACAATGTCATGCTGGACAGTCGTAACAAATCATTTATATAAAAATGTGTACTTTTGCTTGAAGAACAAATGTTCCAGCATGAATAGAATGAACTAGCATGAATTTAGAATAGAGAACTGTTGCTAGCTTTTAGAATGAAAAATATTATTAGAATGGAGAACCATTGCTATTTTCATAGAAAACTATTAAAATAAAAACCCAGTGGACTAAAACAAATAAAAAACAAAGTGCCTAAAATCAAACTTTAAGCCTAAAAAATCCAGCGCCTAAAATAACACTTTTAGCCTAAAGCCAAACTATTGGGAGCTTGATTTTTAAAATATTATTGCAAAATGACTTTTCGACAAAAATCCGGAGGGTGTAAAAATTATCCGGTTTTAAAAACCCAAAAAAACCTTTGGTTATTTCATCTTAAAAAAACTCCAAAAACTTTTCTACCGCCGGGAAAAGAACTAGAAATGATAGCCATTAGATCACTAGATATGTTAGCATATGCCTCAAGATGCCCAAAACCCACCCTTTACCTAACGAAGTGCCCCTTAACAGGGGGCAATCCAAAAACAAGATCTGTACTGTTTTTGTTTTAATTAAAGACGTCAGTTTATTCCATAATCACATCATGATTACATTCTAACTTTATTTTTCAGATCACATGGAAGTCAATGAACTCCTAAGCGTGATCATTCTGATTCTATGCTAGGATATGTATTGTTGCTTCATGGATTTTGCGAAGGCTTTTGACACTATGCCTAGGGCAAAGCTGTTGGAGAGATATTGTGTTGGGCATCCCCCACGAGCTACAACTGCAATATACAACCCATATGATAGAGTCAGAACTCGAATGCCTCCATCAGGCCACCCTATCAACAATAGTGGGAGTGCGATAGGCATGTTCACTGCCCCCCATTCTATTTCAATTGTATATTGATGAACTGGAAGAATGACTTGCTTTGCATGGAGGGAAGAGGCTCTGCTTGCTGATTACATCATTAGACAGTTGATATATGCAGACGATCTGTTAGCCCACACCTCAGCAAGTATGCAGTAGCATCTAGACATGCTAAGCACTTTTCTTCAGGACACTGGAATGCAGGTCAACTTGGCAAAGACTAAGGCACTTCTCGTATCATTCTTTTAGATAGTATAAACAATGTCACTTCATTTATCATGATTAAAGTATAGAGATGGTACAAATATACAAGTATCTTGGAGTAGAGTTTACTACCACCACATTATAGAACACCTTCATCCAACAATGAGGAATAACATGTTGGAAGACACTCTATGCCATGCAGAATTATTGTCACAAAGCCGAGCTCTATATTGGTCCCATCAGACACACGTGTTCATGGTTTTGGTGGAACTAGCTCTTTTATATAGAGTAGAAGTAGAAAGGCTAGTGATATCCCTTGCCACTTGGGAAGATTTGAGTGGGTTAGGAACCCTTTCAGACTCATACTGTCGGAGTCAAGTCTACATTTCCATACCCAATTCTCCTCCAAGAAACATGATGCTTCTATAGCATGCCTCTTTGGAGCGCATGTATTCATTGCCAGAAACATAAAAGACACTCGACTTTCAAATCTGGCCTACTCACTGATCATGTGTCCATAGCATCTTAAAACATGTTGAAGAAGAAACGTGCAGGTTGGTTCTCCAGATAGAATGCATACGAGTAGGGATGTGTACAGGTGTAGGATAATCAAGATCACAATCACTTGAAGCAGTATCTCAACACACGCTTCTTTAGGATGCCAGTAAGATCAAAACAATGCACTACAAAAGTCAGATTAGCCACCAACTTGCCAGTGGCCCGCACCAGTACCTGTTATCGATTTGCCCATGAAGAGGTGTAGAACAGTTGCATCCATTCATACTGGTGCACACCGCCTCATAATTGAAACATGCAAATGTGTCCGTCGGGAATGTGAAAACAGGATACATGAATGTTGCCAGATGGGAGCCAGTGAAGATGAATGCTACACTTGCTGCTGCTGGACCTAATCTAAGATATGTTGACCTGATTACACCTATCAGCTGCTGCAGTTGCTTTTGCAGATCCCTTCAGTAATGGCATTATCATCCTTTACCTTGGAGGTTGGGATGAAATAAAACCTACATCATCACATTGATATGTACAAATGTGCAGATCTATAGTTTCTTCTTGTCTTTATTAATGTTCAATTTTTTTCCTTGAAAACCTTTCGTGACAGGGGTTTTCTAATCAAGGCAATAATGAGCTTGATGTGCATTTTTTTTTTAATGGTATTGGGTCCCATAGACATTTTGGCCTCCGTAGACGATAAAAGTCAAGTCAATTCTCTCTTCTAAGTTTGATGACTTGTATGAATAGATTTTTGTTGAGATGAGAAAATATTAAAGACACAACCATGTCTAAGGGTGCAGGTGGTCTACAAGGCATTTACTTATTTAGGAGTATCATAGACACACAAGGCCAACAAAACACAGAAGCAAGAAGAGAATTTTAGTCCTATCTATGATCTATCCCATTCTTATACTTTGATTAAGTAGGGCTTTTCACTTATATGGATTTTACAAGAAGAAGAAGAAGAAGAAGATGAGTTTTTAACGTCTCCCTCGTCCTTGCTAGTCATCTGAGTAGGTGCAAGTTCCTTTCATGAAGTTGTTTCATATTACTCTCTTGGATGATCTTGCATAGATATTTGCCCGGAGATCTTTGGCTCATGAAATTATCATTATTTACACTAATATAACCAATTTTGGCACCTTTTAGTTCTTGGAAAAGTTATAAAAAAAAACCCCGACACTTTGCAAGGTTGACCAAAATGCCTCTAAAAATAGGGTATTTAGCTAAAAAAACAACTTAAAAGAGCAAAGCTTGTGAACCTCAATTCCAATTTAGATGAATTTGATTTTGTTGAAAAGAACTTATCACAATGTACAACTTTCATGAAGACAACTTTTGCATTTGACGAGCCAATTGCCGTATTACCTAAAATGCCCTTTGTTTGAAGTGCATTTTTTGGCGATATTTGAAAAATATAAGGGTGAGCCATTTTAGTCTTTTTTCCTTTCTTTTTTTCTAGGTATATAAGCCATGCTTTTAAATTTAGAAAGTAGATTGTAAGATTTAGAGAGACCTTATAAAAATTACGCAGCTACATATGAGATTTGTGTTAACCAAGTTATTTTTTTTATTTCTAATTGTCCACACAAAGTATCATTTAAATTCCCATTTTTGCTAATTGTCAGGTGAGAAAGAATTTAGCTAGTGTGAACAAGTTCTCATACGCTCCTTGCTTCAGTTGTTGAACAAAATAGAAATAAGAATATATGTAGTTGTGTAACAACAAAGTGAATAAAGTGGATCACTTGCATCATGGCATTTAAGAGTTGCATGCATGGCATTGAAAACTTACAAAACATTGATTATGTTAAACATTGATTGAATTGAACATCCAATAGAGAGTAAATGGTTTATGGGATCCAAATACAATGTAGATATATTAAATAGCTAGAAATAATATAAAAAACCGATCCAAATGGTTTTCGAGGGAAAAACATTGAAATAGCATTGTTTGATGGATTGATATTTCATAATAACCCATCGCGGTGGTGGCCTAGTGGTAAGGCTTTGGGTTGGGGTGACCCCCACCAGGGTTCAAAACCCACTGGCTACCATCGGGTGGGAGATATGGGCAAGTCCACCAACCATGCTTTCAAACAAAAAAAAAAAAAAAATTCATAATAGATCATATAGAATTTGAGAAACATACATGCCACAAAAGTAGTCACAGGGAGACAGACAAGCGACAAGCGACGACATGTCGCCTTTTCCAATAAAATGTAATAGAGTACAAAAGATTAGGACTTCGCCTATTTAGATGCATGCGAACCATGTAGGTTTAAAGCCTTGAAAGGAGATTGTACTTTGCTACATTTGGGAGAATCAAAGGTCATTTTCTTGGGTTTTGCTTAATGCTATCAAGCCTTGTGTTGTAGAAACAGAGGGGAAACGTCTGTACAAGTAAAATGTCTCGGATATAATATTGGAGGAGAGTGCAATCAGCTAAAATTTGAAGGAATATGATATTAGATGGAGTATATATATGCTGATACACTTGCAACAAAAAGCTGTTTCAGGATGAACGCTGCAAAATCCTTATAGAATCACTAATCATTTAGGGGCATACGACCATACTATGTATGGAGGTATATTAAAGGAAATTTGATGTGATACAATAGAATTTAATCCTATATTTTAAGTCCAGGAAGGCCAAACGGCCATGGAATCCATACAATTGAAGTAGTACGACTATTACTACTAGGATTAAGAAACTCCTGATTCCAAAAGTTCTCAAGGGAAAAATCCTTTGTAGTGATACTAAAAATGACGATAAAAGTTGTATACAGTAAAAGTGGGACTCATGTCATACCCACTTTTTTCCGGTACCACTTTTTTTCGACCCTAAAGGACGTGTGAATCGTTGCAGATCCTATATTGTCTAAAAAGCGAGCCCCATTGCGAGTCGAGAAGTTAGTAAGAAAAGCTTTAATCCGTGAAAATGCTATCTTTATATACACAAAGTGCTAATCTGCACTGAATTTTTGATCATAAATAATTAAATTACATTGTATTTTACAATGGTCGTGGAGACCATGGTGGTCGGGCTGTCACAAATGTTACATCATCTCCAAGCACGGAATACCTTGAAGGAACAACATCTAGAGCACCCTCCGACTGCCTCTAAGCTCTCCGAGCAACTTGAAGTCAATGGAAAGCTTCACATGGAGCTGCTTTCTGGGCAATGGACTGGCCCATCCATGTGACATCCACTCCCTCTAGTCGCATCCTTTCTTCAATCTCTGCGTAAAAAAATGCTTCTTCCCCAACATCCATGGATCTCATGCAATGCTTGCAACATCCTCTGCGGCTCATGAAGTCGGGAACACTTCTTTCTCCCTGTCGGGTCTTCTGTCGTTTCATAGTACCTGCGTTCCTTGGCAAGCTTATCTCAAAGACCAGGTAGGAGTGTGTTCTGCGCTGGAACTTGGAGGGGTGCACTCCAACCTAGAAGAGAGCAACATCACAATCAACAAATACAGTGTTATTAGCCAAGAAAAGAACATAAGTTGCAAAAGCCGGAAGACAATTTCATTCGGGTATTTAGTATAGTACACATATTGGAACTTCATATCACGTTAGAATTTCTCGACTCGCAAGTCGAGAAAGTGCTTAGGCACACATGAAACTGCTATTTATGCATAAAACATTATACATCATGCACGGTGTTATCATGCATCACCACAGTATTTATTGTCCATAGCCTTCATGATCCTGCTGCTTTCCTCATCAAGCCTCTCTCAGTTCTGGATAATTATGCAGGACGTCCACTAGTCACTCTGAAATCTGGCACTCGGCCAACACAGGAACAAGTATATTCGAAAACTACTTATCGGTCTCAAAATCCTCTGATGAATAATGGTGGGGCATGACTTACTCCAGGCTGGACCGCGTTTGTGGTACCCCTGCAGTTTTGGATCTGCTACTAGCCTTCACTAGAATGAACATTTTATCCACCTCTGTGTATGATAATACTCCTCAGCTCATACATCAATGGAGTGGCCTGCCACCTCTGCCTCTTAGGACAATGTTTAAACTCAATACAAGCTTTCTTCATGATCCATATTTCACAATCCAATGCAGACAACGTCTTCTTTCGTGTTACTTATCAGAAAAGATATCCTGCTGCTATGGCTGATATAGTGACATCTCAAGAGAGCTCTTACAGCAGCCTGATACGATCAGGTCCTTTGTTGCAAATCATTTCTCATGCTTTTTTAAGGAGCTTCCTCTTCCTGCACAGAGTGTCCTCTTTCTCATAATATTCACAAACAACTAGTTGAGAAACATCACAATTTTACAAGGGACAAAAAATATTATCTATTGTCATACAATGCTATAGCATGGTCTTTTACAATATGACAAGTAGGGTATGATAAAATCACACACTCCACCAACTCTCTCCTCTCAGGATCTCTAGGGTTGTTCTTCCACTCCAGCAGTTGGAGTACTTTTTTTTTCAAGATGCCCTTCTTATGCCTCCCAACGGGCTCCCAATATTGAACTTGGAATCCAGGACGTAGCTCCTCCCCACCAGGCATGGTGATGGTCACTTCAGTGACAAACATCCCTAACCATATCAGACAATCTTCATCATCACACAAAGTAGTCTTTCTTGATTTCCTCGAAAGCATTCCACTCAGGAAGATCAAACAACTTCAGCTTCAAC
The DNA here is from genome assembly GCA_011763485.2 of Isoetes engelmannii. Lineage (NCBI taxonomy): Eukaryota > Viridiplantae > Streptophyta > Lycopodiopsida > Isoetales > Isoetaceae > Isoetes > Isoetes engelmannii. The sequence goes on from JAANSK020243721.1 coordinate 14,057, forward strand.
GACTTGCTTTCTACCCACCACTTGAAGACATTGTTGGGACAAATTTTCTTACATGTACTAGCTCCTTGAGAACCCTCCCACCTACTCTTTGGTAAGAAACCGTCTCTTAACTTTGTCACACATGGCTGCTATGTTTCTAAACATGACACCACCTTTTCCCAATAACTGACTAGGGATTCCAAGTGAGCCTGTCTAAATGATGACGTCTGCCTTCCTTTTCGAACATCCTCCCAGTGTGTTACGTATTAATTCCAAAGGCCCTTCACTAGTTGGCCTCGTAGTTGGCCAGATCTTTAACGTTTTTGAAATAGGGAAGTGGTTGTGGCTCACCCATGGGAAGAAGTAATTCACTTTGGGCCCCTTTCCCACATTTCAATGTCCTGAAAATGCATCCACAACTTATCGGATGGCCTCCATTTATACTGCATGATTGGTATTCCATCTCTAGCCCAGAACTTGACTTGACGTGACTTAGTGTGTCCTATCAATTTATCTTTAGTCTCCAACAATTATCCCTCCACAAAAGATTTCCAATCTGCAACCTCGTCGATTATAGGGCTAACACAACTCTCGAACATGTCCATGAGTTCAGATAGACTAGTCAGGTTCTCCCTCCCTACTGTGCCATCTATGTCATGATGTGTGTGTCCAACCATCATAAACTCCACCTTCACAATCTTAAAGACCCTCAACGCTGTTAAGTATGACATTTCCCCCAACATATGTTCTTGTTTTCTTTCGAACAATTATCAAAGCTTTCCACTTATCAGAAACTCATCCCACATTCTTTTTCTTTCCCATAGACACTTTTGTGTAAGCTCAGTTATCTACCTTTGCCCTTTGGTAGGCAAGAGGTTGAGCATCCATCAAAGCATAAAAAATTGGGGCTGATGGAGAATACCTCCTCCCTTCTATAGTGCCCCTCTCTAGTATTCTCAAGCACTTGAAGTTCGAACTCACATAAAAATTCAGATCATCCTTCCAAAGATGAAGCATAATTTGTCCATAGATACCAGTGCCATGCCCATGTGTTAGAACACCTGCTAAGCTTACTTTTATTTGAAAAGTGTTTTGACAGTGCCTCAGCAAAGGATCTAAGTTTAGCAAGAAAGTTCTATGTTGATCCATCTTGTCATGAATCAAACACAAATATCTATCAGGCTGCATTTGCGAGAATGTCCTCTATTGCCAATATGGCTGCCTACATGATATTTTGTTTGACTGGTGATCTGCAAATTGCTCTCTAATTGCCATCCTTTCCTTCTCAATTACGGTTGATGCAAGTGTATCCTTTAGTTGAATACAAGTACTGTGTTTTGAGAATGGCATATGTTGTAGGACACACACATCAGAAAAAATAGCTTTCTATAACCTGCTAAAAGATGATTAAGAAAGAGACCGACCTCTTGTGGTTTCTAGAATTGCATTTACCTCTTGCAATCACTCCTTCTGGATATAATGTTGTGGCAACAATCTAAGGACCGTTCTGACACCATGCTTGTTCTCTTTGGACTTATGGGGCATAGATTGAGGCATGTATCTCATATAACTTTCAAAGACTGCAGTGACACTGAAAGTATTTGCTTTAGGTCTTAAAGTGAATGCATTGCCATGAGTGCACCTTAGGCCTTTGACATAGTGCACCACGCCAAGTTGTGGAGCAGACTGCAGGAGCTCGGCATACCCCTAGACTTGCAGAATGCGATCTACAGGTGGTATGAGGCATGCTCTGGATGCCTGGCACCCTTAGAACAACTAGTGAACAACAGTATTGGAGTACGCCAAGGTTGCTCCCTCTCGCCTACACTGTTTGGCCTCTACATTGACTAGTTGGAACAGTGGATGGCCCAACACGGTAGAATGGACACCTCGTTGGTACACCACATTGTCAGGCAGCTGATCTATGTCGATGACGTTGACCTCCTGGCGCACACTCCGGAGGACATGCAACGCCACCTGGATGCACTAGCCACCTTCTGCCAGCACACCAACATGCGAGTCAACCTCGCAAAGACTAAGGTCCTACTGATCTCGTCTTCTCGGCACCTGCGGATGCCCTCTTTCACATACCAGAGGGAAACTGTGGAGGTCACTCCCACCTATAAATATTTGGGAATTGAGTTATCCACCACCATGCATTGGGATAGCTGTATCCGACTGGGGATTGCAACAGGCTAGAAGGCCTTGCACGCCATGCAGAACAACAGTTACCAGGCAGAGCTGTATGCCTGGGCCCATCAATCACGCCTCTTCAGAGCTCTGGTTGAGCCGATCCTCGTACGGCGTGGAAGTTTGGGGCCCGGTGATCTCCGCCACCACCTGGGGTGACCTTGATTCGCTTGTTGTTTCTCTTTGTACAGGTCCCATAGGGCAATTGGCATTCGCAGACGATAAAAAATTTATTCTATTCTATTTTATTCTGTTCTAACATGTTACCAGTATTTGTAAAATGACGTCTTGCTCATGCCAAGAATCCATCTTAAGGCTCTGATACAAACCCTCTGCTCCTTCTGTTGATAAAGCAATATCTCTGTCACATCATCATAGTATGCATTCCCACATAGTGAGTGGATGAAGTTAATTCTATTATTCTGAAGGTATCAACATATTGAGATCTTATTTCAACTAGGTCATCCACACTATACTAAATAGTGCAAGTGGACAAGTTTTCTTTGGTTGCTTCTCTACTCTCTTCCCTTTGCAAGCACTTCTCACTTCTAATCCTTTTGTATGATTGCCTTTTATGAAACACGTAGTGTCTCTTCCTTGTCATCAATGGATGTTCATCAATCACCAAGTCTTCCACATGAAGTCGATGAGACCTCCCCATATCTTCTTGGTTTGGAGTTTCGAGTATTCCTCTTTGTTTATAATGTGTCTAATTGGTCATCTTAGTTGGGCTTGAGACTCGAGCAGCCCAGAGCATAAAATGCAATCACTAGAGGTGTCTTGGGACATTATGGTATCAATCTGGATAAACAACGTTACAATCAAGAGAGATTCACCGTACAAAGTAGGTGAGTGACCCAAAAGGGTTTTTTTGGAGGTTCAAACTTACATATATTCTTACAGATTGGGTTCTTTTGGATAATTCTGGGGCAATATGTGGCTGAAATGGGGGTTTTTGGTAGATTTCTAAGGCGTATACAGGGGGGTTTTGGGAGACCCATTGCACGCACATGACGGACCCCCTATACGATTGGTGCCCCCCCCCCCGGGCTTACAATACCAACACCTAGCTGGTTATCCTCAAGCCTCTGATCACTTACACAATCTGATGGATCCGTTGCAGTTATGATAACCTCTACAAAGATTGTCCCAGTGCACAGGTGCACCAATAAGCAATACATCTTCCTCCACTCCAGCCTAGGGCATTCTGACACGCTTGCCTTGCAATTAGCTTCTTCAATCGGAACCATTCCATAAATACACATAAAAATCCAAAAATGATATGTTAGGAATAATATGTCAAGAATTGCCACATTCAAAATGACTGATCTTTTAGCTACATAACTGTATACTATATGTATATTCCAATAACTATATATATTCTTAGAAATAACTACTTATGGCTATAAGTCCAACAAATGAACAACCAATTCCTAGTGATTACTACTGTATTAATAAACTTCATCATATGCCACGTTCCATCTCCATGTTGCGACTCGGTGACGTGGCGTCCAGTCTGCCTGTACCTCGGAATATTCCATAATAAGTGCCATTTATTTAAAAATTTGGAACTATACCAAAGCTCCTTTGCCTTTCTTCTCGCCCGACCAGAGTTCCTTTCTTCATCTTCTTCTTCCACACTAAAGCTCTGGCCGATCGAACTTACTGATCCTATCAATACCTTGTACATGACTGTCAATTGATCTACAGATAGGGGCCTCTCTTCCGGCGCGACCAAAGTCGAAGTCCAAATCACTTCTGGAGCGCGACACAACCTAAGATGCAACTGAGCATGGTCTTAGAATTTTTTTTCTTATTTTGCTTTGGGATTTTAGTGTCTATTCTTACTCGCTTCTCTGTTTTTATAAAATATCACTATTTTTCCATTTTTATACATCCTATCTTTAATCCTTTTCCAGCCCTACAAATTCTTATTCCAGACTTGTGAGAACCTCGAAGATAAGCAAACCTGATATGGAAGTGAGTTCTACATCCACTAAGTTTTTTTTTTTTGTTTTTTTTTTTGAAGAACTTGTGTCAATATATTAAAAGAATAGCACTGATACAAGGTGAGTGAGGAGAAAAAAGAGCTGCCCCGAAGAGGCAGCGATACCCCACCACTCCATCATCCTCTCAACTACAACTGGACGAAGCGACCATCGTCATCCACTATCCCCAGGAAGTCACGCCAAATGGCGAACTTCCGCTCCGCCAACCCCGGAAACACCTGGAAACTCTGAAACAACCTCAAACGGGGGATCAAAGAGGCTGAAGGCTGCTGGACCCCCTGAAAAATCCACAGCCGCCATCGCTTCCAGATCAGCCATACTAACCAAGCCACACACAAGTGCAAGGCTTGCTTCCTCAGAAGAGACCAACCACTGGGATACAAATGCAGCAGCAACTGCTGGCTGGTCAGCCGAACCCGAAGCTGAGCCCGAACCCAGTCCCAAGCCGCCTGTAGGTGAGGGCAGAGGACCAGACAATGCTCCACCGTCTCAGGATGAAGACCACAACAAGGGCACAGAGGACTCACCCTTGGCCTAAACCTGCTCACCTGGGCATTCACTCGGATACAACGGTGCACCACCTCCCACAGGAGCACCCTGACCTTCGGGGGAGGAAGGGTACTCCATGTCCAAACCCAAACAGAGCGCCAGCGGGAGCCTAGAAGCTGCAGAGGCCACTTGCCGGATGGAGGCAAAGTGTCATGGATGGCTAACGTATGGTAGGAAGACCGCACAAAGCATGCAACATCAACATCATGATGCACCTTCCAAACCTGCACTGCCACGTCACCCTGAAGCAGTACAGGTATGTGCAACGGAATGCAGCGGGCCACCTGCTCCCAAATAGTCTGATCACCAGCTCTCAGGCGAAACCGGGCTCGGAAGAACTCCCAAGAAGCAACCTGACCACCCCAATACCAGTCCTCCAAGGTGAGCACCCCAGCCCGCCTCCAGTGGGCCTGCGTCCAGGCGTGCACAGTGGCAGCCAGAGGCAAATGCGCCGGCAGCAAAGGAACCCACAAGAAGGGCGAGGAGTGATGATACACCGTGACAGGATCCAGCTGGACCAACACCCGCACGTGCTCCCATGCCCGCAACACCCCAGTGAGGAAGGGGGATGCATGCGGGAAGGGCTTAAGCCCATACAACAACGCCCATGGCAACTCCACATGTACCCTAGGCTTTCCAAATGCCACGCAGTGGCGGAGGGACTGCAACAGCAGTGCCGCACCAGGTGAGGATGCTCCATCTCACAAAATACTCCACACAAACTTGGACACCAACACCTTGCTGTGCAACGCCAAATCTAAAATGGCCAACCCTCCATCTTCTCGGGGGCGGAGACACTTCCACCACGCCACCTTAACCACCGCCCCCTCATCATCCCCGCACCACACAAAGTTCCGGACCATCCTGTCCAACGCCTGCATCTTCCCATCAGGGGCTAACATAGCGGATGCCGTGTATACATGTGTGCTACAGAGCACCGACTTGGCATCCGTAATTCTCCTTGCCATGGACAACTTACTTCCCTTCCACCAATTGAGATGCTTCTGCAGCCCCTGCAGAATCTCATCCCACACCCGCCCTATGGAGATATCCCCTCCGAAGGGAATACCCAGCAGCCTCATACACGCAGTGCCTGGGAGTACCTTCCATGGAAAAAGAGTCAGGCAAGGGGGAGGTGGAGACAACAATGCCCACAATGTAGAACACTTGCCCCAGTTCAAGAGAATGCCCGAGGCCAGAGTAAAGGTGTCAAGCAGACCCTTTGCATTCCGCAAATTCCTTTCCTCTGCTATCAGAAAGAGGAAGGTGTCATCAGCGAACTGATTAATGATCTGCTGGCTCCCATCCTGCATCTGGAGCCCATCGACAACGTCGTCTTCCACAACGGTCAGAAGCAACTGGGACAGGGCCTCTGCGATAATCATAAACAAGAACGGTGCTAGAGGACACCCCTGGTGCACCCCTCTGCCCAAAGTGACGAAGGCCGAGGGCTCCCCCTGACACATCACGGTAGTGCAGACCGACCTGTGCAACTTCATAACCAACTCTGTGAACTGCGGACCACACCCAATGCCAGCATCGTGGCAGATAGGAACTCCCACCGAACACTGTCGTATGCCTTGGCAAAATCCAGCTTCAGGTAGGCAATACGCTGTCCTGTTCTCCTAGCCCAATACAGGCCTTCATAGGCCGCTGCCACATTGGTCAAAATGTTCCTCCTAGGAACAAACCCAGACTGAACCCTGTTGATGGCAGAGGACAACACCGGCTTCAGCTTCTCTGCTAACACCTTCGCAATGATCTTGTACACGGAAGACAACAGGGAAATAGGCCTCCAGTCACTGATAGTGGAAGGCTGCTTCACCTTAGGGATGAGAGAAATACACACGGTATTCAAGATCCGGTCGAGTTGCGAGGACTGTAACAGCTCAAGATAGACTTGGTACACCGACTCACCAGCCCACTCCCAATAAGTTTGAGAAAACTCCACAGGAATGCCATCCAACCCCGGACACTTATTCTTGGCCATGCACATACATGCCTCGGCAAAATCCTCTCTCGAGAACTGCCACTCCAAGCTCTCCCGCTGATGAAGTGAGATGGAAGGCTTGACAACCGCCAAAACCAGCTCCTGCATCTCCTGCTCATAGGGGAGTGCACGCTGCGCAAAGAACCCGGAGAAATGGGCGTGCACATACTGCCGCAATTCAGCGGGATCCTCCGACGTCCGGCCATTAGGCAAGGCAAGAGAGGCCATAGAAGCCTTATAGCGCCTCTGCCTTGCTGCACGAAAGAACACAGACGAGCTCGTATCGCTTTCCTTCAACCAGGTAAGGCCTGCTTTCACACGCACCTCCCGGACCCTAACCTGCTCCAGAGCACTGATACGCTGGAGCACAATATTCTCCCTAACACCATCCGAGGGCTGCACCCCAAGCCCCGCCAACTCCTGATAGAGGGCACGCAACTCCGGCCGCTCCAGCTGCACGCGCCGCCTCCCAAACTCCCTCGCAAAGCGCTTCACTCTGGCAAGAGCCGCCACCATGCCTGCCATACCACCATGAGAGGCGAAGGTGTCCAACCCACCTCCTGGCACTGCGCTGAAAACTCTACATCCTTCAAGAACCAGGTATTCAGACGAAACACCATCATATCAGGCCGAGGAATGACACCACCTCGCCCAGATACCAACTGAGGATAGTGGTCCGAGACCGAGGAGGGCTAAGATATTCTGCCGGCGCAAAGAGGGTGCAACATCCAAGGCGAGAGGAGAAGCATAACAACGATCATGCCTCGCATACGCACGGCCAGCCCCAATCTGACGATTGCAGAAGGTGAAAGACAGATCACCAGGCACCTCCATCATAGCCACATCCTTCAGGAGAAGTGACCAATGATTCCTCTCAAAGCCCTGCACTACCTGCGTGCAAGGGCCAGTGCAATCCGTCACTTGCTCCACACTAAGTATATTATTAAAGACTTTTTTTGAGATGTTTAGATTATTTAAATTTATTTCGTTCGTTTAGATGCACTCTATATTCCCTTTTTTTTATGCACTACGTTAGATATGAAGCCCCAAAAGTGGCGATTCTCACTTTGTGACTTGCATGAAATAATAACATCCCAATATAGATAAGCTTTTCATTCATCTCAGCAGTTTGACTACAATGGTATAGAGTGGGTCGCTGCACATTGCAAGCTACTCAAAAAAGTAAAAAAAAGAAACAAAAAAAAGAGACACATAGGGAATATCTAGTTATAACACCTGACTCAAAAAAAAGAAAAAAAAGGGTTTATTTGCTTTGGATGTTGGCTAGGTAACTGCCAAGGGCTTATCACTGGGATTAAAAAACCTCGCTCTTTTGGGTTTTTGAGGAAAATCCCTAGGGATAAGCACTCGGCAAAGGGATTGGACAAGCGTAAGGCTGCTAAACATTCCTATAAAAATCCAGCGCTTCAAGAAGAAAACCGGCGTCATGCATCACCCCTGCACCTGCACATCACCAACCACTAAAACACAAGAGTAAAACATAAAAAAACCTCGAAAAGCGAGGGGCCGTTCAGGTGTGCCATGCCACAAAACTTCGAAAAGCGAGGGGCTAGTCATGCGTGCCGTGGGACAATGTTAACAAACGACATTATATAGATAACAAAATTAAGGTAGGGAGGGCGGGAAACGAGGGAAACTGTTGGGAGATGAGAACGCATTGATGCGAGGCTAATGAAGAACTCTGCAATAAGTAGCGATCTTCCAACCGGATGAGCAGCCCAAAAATGCATGCAATGCATGCATGCTCGTCTTGCTTGTTAATCTCGATACACTACACAGATCGATTGGATTCTCGTTCTGTGGCTCACATGACACAACAACATCCCAATACTAGGGAACTTTCAAAAACTAGATCCGAAGCGAAGGCCAGACAAAAAGATGAGATAAGAGGTTAGCAAAAGGATAAGAACCACCAAAATCAACTCATGCAAGAAGAAGCCCCTCCTCTGCATGAAATCATAGAATAGAAACAAAAGAAACTGTTGAGAGATGAGCAAGCGCAAATGAGAAACCAATGAAGAACTTTGCAATAAATAGTGATCTTCCAACTAGATAAGTGGCCCAAAAATGCATGCAATGCATGCACAAAATGCATGCAATTCATGCATGCTCATCTTGCTCGAGAATCTCGATCTGCTACACAGATCGATGGGATTGCATAAACCAAGCAACTAAGATGATGTCTTGCGTATTCTTGGTGAAGCAACCAAACTAACGTCGTGCGCATTCTCGACTCACTAGCCGAGAAGACGCCCTCACACAAACCTCAACCTAGACTAACACCCCTCCGCTTATTCTCGACTCACAAGTCAAGAATAACCCCTAGACTAGACATGTGTATTCTCGACTCGCGAGTGAAGAATATGCACTCACCCAAACCTCAATCCAGACTAACTTCCCTCGGCTTATTGCTGACTCGCAAGTCGAGAATGCAACCTAGACTAGACATGTGTATTCTCGAGTCATGATTCAAGAACATAGCCCCACCCGAACCTCGATCCAAAACCCCCCCCCTCCCCCCCGCAAAAGCTTATTCGATAATAAGTTCGAGATTAGATATGCAGTCGAGAATAAGCTCCAGATTAGATATGTGTGTGAGAATGCAACCCAGATATTGAACATGCATATCATTGACTCGCGAGTTGAAAACTCGGCCTCATCTAAATCTCAACCCAGACTAACCACCCATTGGAGAGTTCCCGAGTTGTGTTGCGAGAAAACAACCCAGATTAGACACCTTAAGCTTCACTCCATGCTTTCCCGACTCGCTAGTTGAGAATGCAAATTCTTGAATTGTGAGTTGAGAACATGGCCTCACCTACACCTTAACCTAGAATCCCCCCCCCCCTCCAAAAAGCGTATTCTTAACTTGTGAATCGAGAATACAAGCCAGACTAGACCCCTTAAGGTTCACTCCATGCCTTCTCGACTCGCTAGACAAGAATGCATATTCTCGACTCGTGAATCAAAACATATCCTCACCCAAACCTCAATCCAAACTAACCCCTCTAGTTTTCCTGAGTGGCTAGTCAGGAAAGCCTATTCTCGACTCACGAGTCAAGGGGCCTCTACTCAGACTAGATTCCTCTCCTCTAAATCTTCAGAAGGTGGGGGCCCATTTTCGATGGAAGCATCCGTGATTTGTGATCCGTAAATGCAATCTCGCCCAGTGAGCTGGGATGGCTCAACCCACATCACACTCTCCCCCT
>JAANSK020243722.1:0-14045 GCA_011763485.2 Isoetes engelmannii
AAAAAATGTGTTGCTGGCAAGGAAACTACACTACATGCACAAAAAGAGGGCTTTTGTTGTGAGCCATTGGTTGTTGACAATTGAAAAAAAAAAAGGCTAAAATGAATGGCCCAAAAAAGGGTGCACTCTAGAAATACTATTTAGTACACCTCCATGAATACATCAACGAAATCATAGAAAAACCATGTGAAAAAACGTACAAAAATAAAAAATTAACCCTCTGTTATTTTGCAAGATATTGTTAGGAGTTACAGACATAAAGGAGACAGATAGCAGAAATGATGACTGAACATTGAACATTTTTATTAGATGAACTGTTGTAGAACTATAGTACATGTCACTACATGAAAGAGCATGCAGATCATATAACCTGAAGGAGGATGAAGGAATTCGTTGTAAAATTAAAGGGTCAGGTTATTTGAAGATTAAGGTTATATGGGACATGACCATTGACAAGCATAAAAGTCGAAACCTTGATAGGAAAGCACAGGTGGACATTTAAGGCCTTTACAATTATAAATTTGATATAGAAAATAACGAATTCCAAGGGATGCCGATTGGACGAGCATGTAATATATTCAGTGACTGTGATTTCGAACTTAAACTGGTGCGGATCAGTTGATAACGATTGTAGGTGCACCCTGGACTACCTCTGTCGTCGGCTCTGTCGATCCTATGGCCTAGATCTTATGTTGGGGCCTCCGAACGCCTCTCGTCTCGATTATAGTGAATTATGATTGGGGGCGCCTATGATTTTGAAACATGAAATACGGGTTTGCCTAAGGTTTGGAATATGAAATACGGGGACTCGAACCTCTATCAAAATAATTCAACGTCCTAATAAGAATACGTTGACCAAGACAACCAGCGAGCTAATGTGATTATTTTTTCTATTAAATCTATGTTTTTTTTTATAACAATCCGCTTAATTGTTTTAAGAATATGGTCTATGGTATAGACCACAGTAATTTATAAATCGATATTAAATCCCCCTGGAACCCCCTGTTGTTTTGCTACATATTGAATTGATTAAAGTTGGGCGTCCTTGTGTTTTTTTTTTTTCTCTTTTGCTACAGTGACAGACTATTGCTAAAGGAATTTTCGATTTGCTTAATATTTAACTTTTGAATATTAAGTTTATAGTTTAAGCAATTGTTATTGCATCTTACTCACTTGTTGAATAAAGATCATAGTCTAGGTTTGTTATTTGCATTCTTCATCTCTACAAAATGATACACCCAATGTATACTGCGGCTGTGATGAATGAAAAGCCTATCTAATTTGAGGGTGTTTATGTGCGTATTTCGCGAGTCCATGTCCCGAGAATTGACCGTAATTTAAATGAGAGGCACCTACATGTGCTTTGTACGTAGGATCGACAGATTCGAGTCAATTCGAGTTATAGTGACAACAAGAACTTTTAATGAATAACTTGTAGATGGAAAAAAGCTTCATCAGAATATACATATGGGAAAAAAGGAAGGAGACAAGAATATCATAATGAAGACAAAAATGGTTAGATAAAGATCAGTTTGAGATGCTTGATGATACATTTATCAATTATCATGTACGTAGATTGTAGCAAATAGACCTAACAAATAATAAGGCGCGAAGTTCACGTGGTCTCTGGGACCCAATACAACAAAAGTCTCGACAATTGAGCATTGATGCAACATATCAAATTACAGGAGGAAGTCAAGCCATTGTTCCTACTACTTATATAGAACTCCTACGCCACAAAAACACATGCAAAATCAAACACACAAGAATATAAAAGATAGTCTAGTAGGAGTACAGAAACAGTTTGAATATGCAATTCTAATTGATGGTTTGGTATAGATATTTGATGAGAGGCGAACTCAGGGACTTCTTTGAGTATTAGTTGATGGTTTAGTGTAGGTATTTGATGAGAGGCGTAATTAGGGAACTTCTGTTTGGAATGCAGAGTTTCTATAGTGCTAGTTCAACATGCAGAAATGCTTGATGTAGTATCCTTTATTACCTGGTCAACATACATGGAGAGTAGAGCCATGCTTGTCAAGTACATGGAGGATAGAAGTACGTGGCTCAATAATTAAATGATCGTGTTTTGTTTGATTTTGTTAGTTTGACAAAGGCAAGTAATACAAGTAGCATTGTGTGCATATATACTGGGTAACACAAGTCTAAAAAACAAACTGGGGTTCAAATCCCCACACTCAATCTTTTGGTGGCTAAATTTCAGATCCCACATTCAAAAATTTTGTCGTTTAGAACTGCTTAAGGTTCTTGCTATGTGTAAGGATGGGCCAATAAAGACCAAAAGTTTGGCATTTGAAGTGCACTTATGGTCCATTGTAGGGCATTTAGTGGGATATTAAAGGTCAACGGTCCTTTGTGGTCAAAATAATCTTATATCTTAAAGCCTTCATAGCGGGCTCTAAAACTTTTTTAAAATGTCTCCTATGTGGTATTAAATTAGATGTAAACTTCCATTCTCGGGATACAGACTCACGATACACGCACACAAACACCCCATTCATCACACAACAGTATACATTGGGTTTATCATTTGAATAGAGTGGGTTAGCCGACCATGGGAACAACATCAAACTACCCCATATATAAAAAACAAGAAATGGTGAAAAACAACTTCATGGAGCTAGGCAAGGGCGAGAAAAATGGCGACAGCTTCTTATCGGGATGAAAAATCCCGTCCTCTCGAGTTTTCAGGGAAAACCCTAATGAGAAACGATCGTCAATGTTCTCGAGGGAATGCCTGTGGTGCCCCTACGTGTGCGGACCGCAACGTGTTGATGCTGGGAGCCCCAGGTCGTGATAGCCACTGAGGACCTACCCTTGAAAAAATGAAGGCACACAACAAGAAAACCCGTAAGTGATAATAGTATTTTTCACTCTAATCCTGTTCGCTTGCCTCGTCGCGATGGAAACCAACCTAAAGAATGATAACAACAAAGCATGAACATGCAAAAGTTTGAAAAAATAACTTGAAAAAAGAATGAAAAAAGAATGAAAAAAGAGAACTTGAACATCTAGAGGGGCTGGTCGTGCGTGCCACGCGAAGCAAACAACCTCTATAACACGGAGGGGCTGGTCATGCGTGCCACGCAAACATAACTTAGAAAACCTGTACACAAAGTGAAAAAAATTGAACCTCCAGGGGGCTGGTCATGCATGCAATGCGAAGCAAAAAACCTCTGTAACACGGAGGGGCTTTTCATATGTGCCATGCAGGCAAAACAATGCAAAAATTAAAAAACTTGAAAAAGGAACTCCTCAAGAAAAACAAACAACTTAGGGTGGGCGGCTGGGAGACTCCAATGCAACTGTACTGCTGTGAGAAGAATGCCGAATAGGGAACACTGACTCTGACCTACTATATATATCTCTCGTCCTCTCCCGAGAATGACGATCCAATGGGTTGGATCGATCACATTCTCGGGATATGGACTCACGATATACGCAAACAAATACCGCCAAACAAAAGAGGACTCTTTCCTCGGGCACGGACTCGTGATATACGCCAAACACCGCCCGAAAAGGAGAGGACTCCGCTCTTATAATTCTAATGATGAGACAACTACAGCTGGGAGCGACACACCTGGTCAATTAAGGACGAGAAGAAAACGTGGGTAAGGCCGCAATCGAGAAAAAGGCCGAGGTCCGGTTCGAGAGTAGGTTGATGGACATGGTCAAGAAACAGGACACCGTAGGTCATATTGATATCGAAAAGACGAGTAAAATAGGTGTAAGCCAATGCCAATAAATAGGAACGATGATGTGAACTACAAAAAATAAGATGCGTAATGACGTAAAACGAAAATCCATGAGAGAAATATGTTAGCCGAAGAGATGAACGCAAAACAAAAGATGGTATGCCTATGAAAAACAATGACAACACCAACAAATCTATGGGAATACTAATGTAATCATATACCAATAACAAATGCACCCCCAAACATGTGACCATACACGATTTTACCCACCCACCTAAAGAACTATCAACAAGACCATATAAAATACGTCCAACAATATCAATCAAAGTAATGTATATAACAGAAAGTAGTGTAGCATGAACTAACTTACATATGTATATACACTCAAAGAGGGCAATGGGTGAGAAAAGATGTGCAAAATGATGTTAAACGACAAAGCATGTTTAAGAGTTAATTTAATTGAATTGAATTGAGTTAATAAGATAGACACAATGAACAGAAATTAAAGGAAAACAATGTACCATAATTTAAGGAGTGCTCCAAATGAAAACTAGTACTTCGACACCCTTAGAAAAACACCAACTAACCTCTTATTTTAGCGTCCCATAACGCTCGAGAGTAAAAACATATTTGAGATTAAAACACAAGGTCACGATCGAAGGATAGGCCCGAGTTCATGTTTAAAAAAGGGCATGATCTATAAGTTTAGGAGCGATAGGCCAGAGCAAGGAAGGAAAAAATGAAGGAGAGAACGATAATGAAACGAGGATAAGGTCGCGAGACGATAAGAAGAACGAGGGAAAAAGTTGCAATTGAAAATAAGGCTGAGGACGGGTTTGCGGCCAGGTGGAGGGACATGGGCAAGGAACATGATAACGGAGGTCATATTGATATCGGAAAAGGAGAATAAAGAGGTGTAGGGTAAATAGAAACGATGACGATGTAAACTACAAAAAGTAAAATGCGAAAATGGTGTGAAACTAAAACTCACTAGGCAGGGCTTCACCCACTACCTATCTATCTTCTAATGTGGAGTCAAGTCGTACAATCAAATGGACATTCTCAACATGATGTTGAACTAGCTGCCTATCTTCCTCTTCATAATCTTCCATCCTATTATTCAAACATCCTGCTAGCATCATAATTGTCTGCTCCATGCTCATCCTTAAAAATCTTAAAGGTACTGATCTATTATACCTACTGATCTATTCTATCTAATCTCATGCCCTTGTCAAACTCCAACCTAATCCTGCAACCTCATAAACTCCTAACGAGAAGAACCTGCAACAACCATTCATCAATTAAAATCCAAATAAAATAGAAGGCCCATGTATTTAACTAAAACACAAGCATAATGACATGTCCCTGTAACTTTTTCCATGTCTAAACTCAGCCATTAGCAAGTTGCTGCTTAGTGGCAGGGGCAGCATTTTGCACAAAGCGCCTTACACTCGGCTTATGTGGTGCTGCAAGTTGGTTCTTGTGGGCCATGTGATAACATTATATCTATGATGCTACATAACCTGCTAACCTGTCTATGATGCTGCATAACCTGCTTTACAATACACCCTATGAGATGTATCAAAGAGCATATTATTGTATAAGATGGTATCATTTGCTTGCTCAAACGAGCTGTCTTTGGTTTACAGTCATATATTTGCTTGATATATTTGTGCCGAGTTGACTGCGATACATCAACTCCTAGGAAGTAGAAGCAGCCCACGGTTATTGATCTTAAGAATGTGATTTGTCTTACCTTTGGTAATCTGCAGCAACTCATTAGCATTATCTGTTAATATAATAATAACATCACCCTAATATAGTACGATGGTACAAATTTGATTGTTCTACATCTTGTAGTCCAGACTTGGGTCTATTACCACTTGCAAACCGGGTCTTCATGAGAATAAAAGAAAATACTTAAACCAAAGTTTCCCCTGGAAGTATGTTATGCTGATATTGACAGTTAATAGCAGCCATTGCACACGAATAGCATGCCTGCTAGTTGTAAGCAGATAATCCCTGGCCATAATTGTTGGCCAGACTAGTGGCTGATTTTGTATTTGCTAGGGAGATCGATCGATCAGTTTGTTGAGACTCAATCCAAAATCGAGAGTGCAATATGAGCCAGGCAAGGACCGAAGTAAGAAGATCAGATAATTATCTAACTGAGTGGCCCTTAATAGATTTTGTCTAGCCATATCTGTGCTTGTGAAACCCAAAATTGGAGATAATTATCCTCAACAATGATTCAGTCTTTTGCTGAAGTGGCATGCCAATATTATGAAACCAAGAACACAAAGCAAAGCAATGGGTTAAGCTATACAACATCTACGACATATTACTAACAGACCATTTTGTACAAGTGTTATAAAGTAAAGTCAGGCTTCCTGAGATTTCAACAAGACACTCCTTTCTGGGACTTGTCTCACTAGACTATTGTTGCCACAAGACAGAATGGTATAGCAGTACAACGTAGCAATTAAAAAAAATACTAGAGCAACATCTTTGGACTCAAATCAATTTTCAAAAAAAAAATAAAAAAAATAAATAAAACACACACACAGCATGGAGTGTTACCTCATATTGTGGACCTCTGTTCCCGAAAGACTCTGGTGAATCCATCCTCAAGCCACTTCCTGGCTCTTTTTGAACAGAAGGCCACCTGTGTTAACTGCACCTTATCTGGCAATATCATCTCCAATGCTTCAGTTCCACCATCTGAATCAATGCCTTTGCATATGGGTCCTATGACTATGTCATAGGAATGCGTCTCCATGCCAAGACCAAGCCTAATCTTTGCGTCGGGGGAGCATGTGGGTAGCACAGAACTTCTTCCATTCTTCATTAGGCCATCTGAACCACTTTACTTGAAATGGTGGTGAATCAACATCAGGAGACTTATTACCATGCAGAATTTCCACGTCCACTAGGAACTCGAGAACAGCAATAGGATCAGACACCCCCCTGGAGATATGGTAGTGTAAAGGAAATTCATACGCAAACTGCACTGAGTTAGCCACATAAAATGCTGCATCCATGTGGAACTCATTGGGGTAGGTGTACACCGGTGCAACCCCTGTAGCTGCGAATATTTCTAGTGATGATACTCTGGTTCCATGGTACAAACTAACGATGCAACTGACAGAGGTAACTGGCCTGTATAAGGATGTAGGCCGATGCCCAACTTTACTATCAAATTCCTCTGATCTGTGCCTCAGGCAAGTATTTACCTTATGAGCATTACGAGGCGGAGTTGTATAGACTGATAGAGAAACCCACTTCGTTTTCTTGTGCTCTTCCAAGACTGGCAACCTAGGATATTTATCCTCAACTCCTACCCCTGCACCTCTTGAGGATGGACCCGCCCCTGCCCCCCTTGAGGATTCTCCATTCCCAGGTGCTACTCCAATTTCACCTGTGACCTCATTTACCTCATTCACCTCATCCTCATCAGGGTAATAGTAATTAAACTCATTGTTCTCCCTGTCAAGCACAGAAGTAGTACCTGTGAAAAAAACTAATTGGGAGCCTGTTTCACCTGCTTCTTCTAAGGTGCCACTAACGATTGCCCTCCCAATCTGAGCCTCAGATCTTCTAAATGTAAATTCTAATCCTAACTTTGAGTGGGATAAGGCTTCAAGATTATAATCCACCCTATCCACAATTGCCTTGGCAAAATTTTACTCAAGAAAAGCAAGAGTTGCCCCTTATCTTCCACATGCTCCTGTCTACCCAATTCCATCATATCGTGTTCCATAATGCTCCATATCGTGCAAGAGCACGTTGGAAGATTGAATGCAAAGTCAAGGTATTCTTGCGTCAAAACATCTTCTAGCTCATGATACACCCGCTTTGCATCCTCTGCCTCTGCCATCGCCATCACAGTAGCGAAGTAGCGCGGGCTTTCCCTAGCCCTTGAAAAAAAGGTTTCTGGGAGATCCGCTGTTCGCCTACTTTCGTCAAGAAACAGACTAATTTAATAAGGGCTTTCCCAGCCCTTAAAAAAGGTTACTGGGGGATCCGCTGTTCGCCGACTTTCGTCCAAAAAACAGACTATTTTAATAAGTTCCTGTGTATTTGGTGAATTAGGTTTTGCGATTTCCTTTTAGGGTTTAGAAGTACGTTAAGGATGAAGAAAGGAATTCATCCGGCGCTGCAATGGATCAACATGGTAACGCCCCAAGGCCGCCTCATCCGCGTTATTTCGGCCAAGGTTTTCAACTTAGATAAGACGCAGTATATCACTGATCCGGGCAAGCAGGCCGAATATGTGGGGCGCCTTGGCCGTTTCAATCGCCGTTACAAGCGTCAGGAGAAAAACAGCTCTGAAAAGGAGGATTCCAGCGCTGAAAAACCGTCTTCCTGAACATTAGGTCAGCCTTCAGCTCGTTAAAAGTGGCGATTTATCTTAGATTTCTTCAATCACATATCTATTGCTTTAGTTTTCTCTTGTTTTTGTGAAACTTGATTGGGAAAATGATCTTTTAGTGACACATGCTTTGCAACCTCAACAGGTTCGCCGTGCAGTCACGTATCTAGGATGTCTCTGTGTTAAGCATATTTCATCATGTGGATCTTACATATACTATGTAGCTATCTTTACTCTTCCAGCCCGAATGCTAGGCTTCTGATCCTTTTGTACTGTTTTGTATTCTTCCAACGCAATTTAGTTCTTTTTTCTGATATGTTATCAGAGCTGAAATTGCTTCTTCATTGCAAGAGCAAGGATCTTGCTGTACTTTGGTTAGTTCTATACTCAAAAAATGGCAAGTGGCACCCACTCTTTATCTTTAGTGCTGCTCATTGGTGAGCAAGTAGCAGATGGTTTTGCTCTGATTTAATTTGGTCGATGATGTTAAGAAAAGACCCCAACATAACGTTTTGAGATAATCAAGTGTGTGTCACAAGCATAGGGATTTGAGCCCCAATAATATAGAGCTATAGATGTGTCAAGCAAAAGCGGGATGGCAAGCACCACAAAAGGTCATCTTCTTTCCCTTTCTTTTTCAAGATCACAATCTACAAGGGGTTTCTCAGGAAATAGATTGTAAAAGTTCACTGCATGGTGATTTTTCTAGACGCGAGCCGCTCCTGCACAGAGAGTTTGCATCTTGCATGCATACAAGGCTTTTGTTTGGACGGTTGCATGAGCAATATGGAAAGTAGTGGCAAAAGAGGAAGCAGAGCTGCTATAGGGAGACCTTCCTTATTCGGCCCCCTCGCCGGAAAACAGGCCGGAAAACAGATAAATGATGGAAAACCAGGAAAAAAAGGCAAAAAACATGCCGGAAAAGTATTCAAACCATTTTAAAAACAAGTAAAAAACAGGGCAAACAGATTTCCGATTGATTTCCGATGGAGGGGGGGCCCAATAAGGAAGGCTACCCCTGCTATACCTAATAAGAATGATCAGGGATCTTATAGACAAGGATATGCTGAAGCTTCCCAATCTGTTCGTGAAATCCAAAATGTACATGCTGACATTGAAGAAAACTAGATATTTCAGTGCTTCTTAGTGATAATGATGCTTATTAGAACTGAAAATCTGCCATTACATAGTGGCACAGCTACGCTAAGGGTTTACACATTCATTATATTCTCAAATCTTAAGCTGTGAGACACATCAATAAGCTCCTGATGACTTATTATCCTATTGCAGTTTCTGCTTAATATAATCGTTTTGATCTTTATGACTGTTATTTTACTGAAGTTAAGAAAGCAAGGAATCTGCTTAAACAAATTAGCTCATAAGGCGAATGTTTGCAGAAAGGGAATAATCGATCACCTTTAACCCTTATTTTGGCTGATAATATCAAGTTCTCTGCTACGGCAGTTTTATTTGAGCATATGGCAGTTTACAGAGTAGCGGAGTAATGCTAAGTATTGCTTATTTGCATTCTGCTCACTTATTTCTGAACCGTGTACTTTTTAATGATTATTTGGATTATGTTCACGGTCATCTATGTGAATATGGTGTGTTAGTTCTCTTTCTTTTGTTTAAACTAGAGTTATTTCTTTTCATGCTCATTTGATCTTTGGGCAAAGATTTGGAATAAGTACTTTCTGCTGAGTCGGAGAATTGGAGCAGCAACAGATCAACGAATAAGAAATTTGGCCTGACAGATCAACAAATTGTTAGTTCTTTACAAGTGTTGTTTACAACAGGCACAGCTGGTGAGTACAGATCATGTCTGCACATGGCACTACAGATGTCTAAGAAGAAAAGACAGGAAAAAGGGGAGAAAAAAAATCAAAATTTAAATCAAGAAGAATCTGACAAGGAGGAAGTTGAATCAGCACATAATTGGTATTCAGAAGAACCCTTCGAGACACAAGATGCAGATTCAGAGTTTTTAACAGAGGATTTGGACAGCGGATCAAGTACTCTAAGAGATCATCAGATTTGTGTAGGTTCTTTGAAGCTGCCACAAGGGTTGGTTAGAACAAATAAGTATGAAAACTATCATTCATGTATAGACACAGATGAGGGGTTTGTTCCTGATGAATAAAGATCCTCTGCTCAATGGAAGCACATGGCACCAGAGATGCCTAAGAAGAAAAGAAAGAAGAAGCAAAAGAAGAAAAATTCATCTTTTTCAGAATCCAATGGAGGATTTGTACTGGAAAATCCTGTACCTTGGAAATCAAGTGGATTTCCATCTTCTTGCAGGTCATCAAAGATACTGGATCCTGCAAGGACATTAAGTCCTGTGAAAACTCTATATACTCCCCCAACACCAAAAACCAATCTGAGAACCCTAACTCCATCTCCAAGAATCCCAACTCCCCGAAGATCTCTCAACCTCTGACGCCTGGTAAAACTTCCAAGGTCATTCCAATTGAAACGTTGTAGGTCCTCCAACAATTATGGTAGAACTTCTAAGCTGAGAGCTTCCGAATTGAGCACTTCTCAGTTGAGCAATTCAATGGGAAATATCTTTTGTTGAATCATCATCCAGGAAACTTCCAGACATTGCGTTAAGCATATATTTAGCTCAATCTATGAACATTTTGACTCTTTCTATTCTTCTCCCACGTCTGCTGCAAGAACAGAAAGCATGGCTGTCAGGTATGCCATTGGCTTTTACCTTGCACAAGCAAAAAAGTTGCTTACATTGGAAAAGTAGATCTGTCATTTCTTTACGTAGGGCATTTGTTATCTGAGAGAGATATGCCAGATTCCCCTTTTTGACAAGATATTTCTGTGCATTCTTGCCTTTTTCAGCATAATTGTTATGCTTTGATATACTCCATTGCTTATGGCCTTATTGTTGGTATCCTAATAGAAATATGGCTAAAAGATGATTTCTTCGGTACATCATACTTTGAATATAGTGTCTTCTTTGCCTTTCCCAATCGGTCATATTATTTTTTCCAAACATTTCCAGTTAATAAGAAGGTTTTTGTAATATCTCTTAGAGCATAATTTTTGGATTGAGGGCTCCTAAAGTGAATAAATCCAGTGTTCATGTGATTTTTTGTATGTTTTGACTTGATGTTTGGTGGCTTTTTAGCTTATATTCCATGCCCCAACATTCATGTCGATGTCATTGTATTCCATGCAGGCCCACACAAAAGGTTCAAGACAAAGACTTAAGGTGGTGGAAGATGCACTTTTAGTTCAGTCATGCACAACTGTTTAATCACCGATACTTATATTATGGTCATAATCACAAAATGATAAGTTATGGACAAACAGCTATTCTATTGCTTTCTTCTTCTCTCACATTCACATCAGAAGTGTTTCAGCATATCAATGTATTAGGACTCTATTTCTGTGATGGTTTGCTTTTGTCTGCAACGAGCTTCCTAAATCAAATGTGCATGCTACATTTACTAATATTATTATGGTCATAATCACAAGATGGTAAGTTTTACGAACAGCTATTCTATTGCTTTCTTCTTCTCTCACATTCACATCAGAAATGTTCCAGCAGATCAATGTATTATGACAGTCATGGTTTGCTTTTGTTTGCAACGCAACGTGCTTCCTAAATCAAATGCGCACTATTTATCCTTTCTATTGCTAATAAATATAATAAAACAACAATCGAATATAATTTTTTTTTTTTTTTTACATCCAGGGAGACAAATATAATAAACTTCTATGTTCTGAAGCATAAAGTAAGTTTGGCAATTCCAAAATCTTTATTAGAAATCAGCATGGGATGGGATAGAAAGAGTATGAAGAATGGCCTTGGATTAAAGAGCACAACTTTTATGTTTGATTTGAAAAGTTAAATTGAATCTCCCTTTGTAGATGATATGGACACGAAAAAACAACATAACAGGCTTGGCTTATATGCATGATGTTGCATTTTTTTATTGATAGCTAATGAATAAAGATCGTGCTCTAGAGTAACAAAGGTTTTAATCAATCGAAATAAATTCCACTGTCATCTTAGAAAGGAGAAAACATGGTTTCTAGATTGTCAAAGCAGTCTTGGGTCGCAGAGATGGCAGTTTTAGTGGCTACAATTGACTGCAAGACATTATCTTCTTTCTTCCATACTTACACTAATTATATCAAGGTACCACATCGCTTCCACATCTACTTGAAATGTCCCATCTATGAAACATGTCTCTATAGCTATTTAACAATGATAATGAATGCACCTTGGTGTTCCAATGACCTACATCTATTAAGCAGGATCTACGCGAAAGACAAATAGAGAAATTGATTATAGTATATCTAGTTGAGGTAAAAAAGTGATTTTTGGAGGGATTTCATACTAATTTGAATTACGTGGATTCTTGTTCTACTCTCATCTTTTAGGTTGTTCGGCAAAAATGCATGCAGGTTATTTCTGACATGTTTTTAACGTAACATGCAGGCTTGAAGAAGTTGCAATGTCTTTCATATGCATTATGTCTGTCATGATTTTTTAGTATTTCTCAATCGCTTGGAAAATGATAGTGGAAGTGCAAGAAGGAACTTCACAATGCGTACCACATGCTTTGAGTTCAGCTCAATTGAAGGTTTTGTCCCATTAAATTTGAAGTTAGCAATACTGAAACAATAAATTGTAGGTCTGGAAGAATATGAAGGTTCAATTTGGGTGATATGTGAGGGCTGATTCAAGCCCTTTGTGCCGGTCCCCAGATGGTGCCTTCTTATGGAAAGATCTGTAGCCACTTTAGGAGCCTGAAGATGGAAAACACTACACAGACTACAAATCTCAATTGACTTTATGAAGGCACTAGAAAAAGTGCCCAGCGTTGCTGGGCTTTTTGTCTAGCTTAAATTCAAAATTACTTTAAATATGGTTGTCATAGGATACTTTGTGCCCAGTCTCATCATAGAGCAATCCCTGAGCCATATCCCAGGCATTAAAGCCAAAATAATCGACAGAGCACGTAGAATGCCTGACTGCATGTGCACCATTTCCAATAGGAGGAGATACTTCTCCTATAATACAGCTCTTTCCATCTACCTCTACTACAAGGCTAAGACAATCCTAGGTGAACCCTCAGTTCAGCCCATGAATGTCCAGCCCTTAGACTCCATAACAAAAGCACGCCTTCTCCTACAGTACGTACAGATCTAAGTTGCACCGCTGGAAAGAACATAGGAGTGCCTTGTGGTAGCGCTTTGTGGTAGCGCCTTGTGCTTCTAACCTTAGCAAATGGAGTATCCCACAAAGGAGACACTCTGCTCCTTTCTCGGCCAATAGGCCGTTTATGTGGGCCTGCCCTTACAAGACTCTATCTACTTCTATTTTTGTGCCCCCTTTGTAGAAGGGAGGCATGTCCGATGGTAGCAGCTTTTTAGGGATTTCCACAAAGGATGCATGTAGGGATGCTCCCTTCTCTGCTTTAGAAGCCG
Organism: Isoetes engelmannii; assembly: GCA_011763485.2. Taxonomy (NCBI): domain Eukaryota; kingdom Viridiplantae; phylum Streptophyta; class Lycopodiopsida; order Isoetales; family Isoetaceae; genus Isoetes; species Isoetes engelmannii. The sequence goes on from JAANSK020243722.1 coordinate 13,546, forward strand.
TTTATGTGGGCCTCTGGTTCTGAGGCAATCCCAACTGCCCTCTGTCGCCCCCTTGTAGAGGGGGGACATGAATACTGATCATTCAGATTTTTTATCAGAAGTTAAACTCTTTCTGTACATAAGTGGTACTGGTGTGTGAGAAGAACCTGTAAATGCTTTGCATAATCTCTATTGATTTGTCCTTCTCTAAATGGTCGAATATCACAAAAAATGGTTCGTCGCGTAAAACGTATATTTATATAGCTTTTTAACAGTGGTTATTATATGATTTGGGGAATGTATTTAGCTTTTGGTATATAGTATGTATTTATAGAACGCGCACACCATTTTTCTCCTTCCTAGCAATTTTTTTACCACGGTCTTACCCCTGTATGTATTTTCTTTGGTATATTTTAACAGTATTTCTTTTGTGCTTCACATGCAGACAACGAGAAGGGGCACTCTAGGTTGTTTTCGGTGAAGCCTGGTTTCGGCCGATTTTATGGCAGATGCCCTTCTTC
>JAANSK020243733.1:0-14044 GCA_011763485.2 Isoetes engelmannii
GCATCTCTTCTTGTAGCGCCACTTCCCACCCTCCCACCCTTTCCCTTAGTTTGCCCTTGTTTTGTTGAGTCTCTTTTGGTTGGCCTTGCTTATCTGGAAAAAGGCCCTCGTGCCTAAAAGTTGTGGCTCTCATGCCTTTGAGTTGAGGCCCTCGTGCCTGGTTGTGCGGCCCGTGTGCCTGGTGGAGACGCGATGGTTGTTACCTTAACTTTGCTTCGTTTCCGCAGGCTACAGGTTGATAAACCTTCACTAATATGGAGCATGGTTGGTAGAGTTTTTTTTCAGATCTTTCATTGGAGCTATTCCAGTTATATCTAGTGGAGACTCAAGTTCCTTCTAGCACTCATTATGCTTTACACAATTGTTTTCCTTTATTCAACCCAACAAGGCCGGGTGGCATGAGGGTGTTCTCGTATTGATCTTGACAAGTTTAGTATAGTGTTTCCATTATTATCAGGGTTTTTCCTCGAAAACCCGAAAGGGCGAGGTTTTTTAATCCCGGTCATAATGGTTACACTATCAGCATAGCATGTTCTGTTTGGTTTTGTAAGAGCATGTTCTGTTTGGTTTTGGCTAAGAGACGCCCGTGAGGGTTTTATAGCATGTTCTGTTTGGTTTTGGCTAAGAGATGCCCGTGAGGGTTTTGTTCTGTTGTGTCCTTTGTTAGTTCTAGAAATGGTATATGAGCAGAATTAATGCAAGCCAAGTGGCATTAGCTCCTTCATTTTGGCATTTTACCAACCACATGGTGTCAATCCAATTGAGGCTCAAAGTTGGAAACAATTAATAGTTTGTATGGAGTTTAACCAGCATCACTCTATCTTTCATATGATTAGCCGTGGTACATACCCGATAATATACTCTTTTTACGATGAAGCCCAATAAGATGTAAGATATAGAGAGAGATTCCTAGATTGTCATTTTTTTCTAACGTGATTGTTTATAACCATAGCATGATATGATGAATCCCAACTAGATGTGCAATATAGAATGATAGGATCATATGTTTCTGGACCATTGACAGTTTCCAATGAGATTCTTTTATGCGATGTACAAGCATATTTAACATGTTAGATTGTCTACTACTGCAAAATGTAAATGAAAACCATTAGGTGATAAGCTTTCTGCAGGTACATCATTCAACATCTCAACACACTTTGTTTTGGTAGCAGCTTTTAGCAGATATTTTACATAAATCATTTGTAATTAATTTATATTTAGTTTTTGGGTAGCCTGTGATGTGCGGCTACCCACTCCCAACCAATGTAACACCTGCTGAGATGGATGAATAAAGAGCCTACCTACCGATGCATGCTGCGAGTCCTCATGAGAATGCAACTTAATGCAATCCATAATGCTTTTGGCTGCATTCTTTATCTCAATATTTAGTTGTATGGTCTACCAAGCTTTTATAGAGTACTCCATATTGCAACAAAAGTGAGAGCAATCATGAACTATTAAGGGTTTTCCAATTAAGAGTTTTCCGATTCCTATGCAGTATCTATTGGCTAAAAGTCCAATACACATTTCAAACAAGTTAAACTAGCATGACAAACATGGCAGATACCAAGCGAATTTCACATAAAGGTGCAGTGCTATAGATGTCATTTAGTCCACAAGGATATCTAGACGTCCAATCTTCTGCTGTAGGAGAACTGTAGGAGAACGTAGATTCTCGTCCTATCAACTTAAGCTCAAGATCAGCCAGACCTAAGAAAGTTTAGTTGAGAAGCCCCAGATAGTTGCATGCAAAGAAAATTGCCGATGCCATGTGCTTTAGACATGGCAAATAGGAGGAAGCATCCTCTGAAATGGCACCAGTAAAGAAAAAGAAAACTAGCAGTATGCTGCTGCGCACAATTGTGGTTATTCAATTAAGAGCATAGATAAGTATTGCTTCAAAGAAAATGAAAATAATGTGTGCTCTAAGCTGGTATAAGTTCATAGAAGATGTAACTCATGTGTTGCCTTTTTTGGACTTGCATCTGTGCAAAGCTTCTTCTTGAACTTTGTCAACCACAAAAAATATGGAATTTCATCTGTAATACAACAAAAAGGAACGATTTCTTGCATCTGCATTATGCAACAAAACTTCAAATTCTAGAAACAAAAATGTACTTGAGAGTAAGCATGTAATTCAGATACCTTAAAAGCAAGGATAGGAAGCTAAATGCATTATGTATAAATGCAAGCCATCATATTGGAAGCAAGTGTGGCTACCAAACTTTGACTGAAAGACTCTTGAATGTAAGAAGAAACCATGAGAAACCATTAAACAGTCCTATGCCTTGTGCTCAAACAAGTCTGTTTCTGAAATGTTACGTAGTAGGCTTTCACAACAAGTAGTAACGCAATACATCTTATTTTGGCAACAAGTAGTAACACGACACATCTTCTACATCAAGTGTGCAACAAGAGGTGCATAATATAATATGTTGAACCAAATTAACTACACATTACATTGATTATGACGATTCTGTCCACACTGAAACCATTTATGGCGACAAGCGATTGGGATCCCTGTCTGAATAGAGTGCATATGAGAAATTGTTATCACGGAGAATTGATGGCATGGCAAAACCAGACAAAAATCTGTTGCAAACCCTATCAGTGCCATAAGAGATCCTCAGGTTTGCACTCTATGAACCATTTAAGCTTTTGCTATGTCTGAACTCTCTCCAAACTAAAATGCCATGCAATATCTCTATACTCTTAAGAAATTGCCAAATCAGTACTCATAGCTTAGGAAATAAAGACTAAGAGTTGTTAGACTGCTAGAAAAATTTTGGGCCATCTACCTAAAAGTTAGATGCATTTACTCGAAAGTCTACAATATTAACTTAATTGAAGTAGGTTTCTACAATGGCGCTATCACGAATCTGTGACAACAAGCAAATGCTAAACATACTCATAGAGCTTTAAGGATCCTGATCAGGGACATGGCCCGGATTTAAGCTTTAAGAAAGGCAGAGAACAAGCGATCTTACAACATTGTTTCAGAGATGAATTTGTGAGGTTGGAGATTTCCTAGAATCTTCAATAGCAAACATTGTGGATTCATTAAAACATATAGGAGCCAAAAGCTCACCTTAAAGAAAGAAATTAAGGGTTGGTTTTGAGTATGGCTAGATTTAGACATGTGAAGTCATTTCCAATCAAGGTAGCACAACATAGGTGAAGCACTTCATGAAATTTGACCCAAAAGCTTTGCATTCCAAACATAAATGGAGTTATTACACTAAGGGAATCACTTGTATGCATTATAGATGCTCAATGATGAGAATCCAAGGGAAACATAGTACCTGTATGATCTTTTTAATTAGGCATAATGACAAAATTATGTAGATTGTATTCAAGATGGTCAGCACACGACCACTGCCGACAAGCCAATGTGGTATGTTTGGGAAGATGCTAAGAAGCGAATGACACCTGCTTCTTCTGCATGCACTTCTGCAGCTTCCTCTGTTTATATAAAAATCATAATAGCTTCATTTCTTTTAGTCCTTCTCTGATGTCTCATGTTTGTCCAATCGAGCAACCTCCATAGCTTAGATTGCTTGGCTTTGCTGCATATCCATAGCCAGAAGCATTGCCCTATTCCACTTTGCCCAAATCGATAAAATGAAGTCAATTTTACTCCATATCTTGCAGTTTTAGACGTGTTGAGAAAACCATGCCAGCTTGGTTTATGCTATTCAGAAAGGATGGGTCGGTTTGCAGTATAAATAACTGTAAGATGGTAGATATGGGATTGGTAATATTCGTGGCTCATGTCACAATAATGCTAACTAGAGCAGAAAAAGAACTGATTTAAGCACAATGAAATAAAGTAAGATGCAAAGTACTACACTCACCTTATTTGATAATCAGATGAAAAGGCACGAAGCAGCTAACCTGGAAGGAAACTCAAATTCTTCTCTCTGATTCATGTACGTCAACTTTGTTGGCAGACATGTTTATGTATGGCAATGTTGTTGGAAGACATGTCCCTATGCTCTGAATTCCAAATAAAAGCCACTGGAATAAATTGCATTTTTAATGCCTCTTAACCATATCCATTAGCTGCCTATCCTTGAATATTGTAGAACAAGCAACATGTGTCATCTTCAATAAAGTTTGCACAACAAATCTACACTTATTTTCTAGAATTTACATATGTATATTTGGTATGCAAGTGCATCAAATAACCAAAGGCCTAGAGACGTGGACCAATAAAAATGACAATGCCTGTCATTTTTAATGGTTTCATCATTGCTTGCTATTGTTCCAATCCTCGTTGCAGATGTTACATTATCAAGATGCTTTCTCAGTTATCGTAGCTGCTTATAAACAACCAATTGATCATGCATGGCATGTTTGAGCATCATGCTAAAGTGCAATGCCTGAAAGATGGAGGTAGCTATGACTTTATGAAATAGTCATCAATAGATAGAAACCTAAAATTCAAAATTGTTGCAGGTCCTATCTACAATGGTTTACATTTGTGAAGTTTAACTCCACGTGAAGGACATGATATGTGACTAACTATTTTTCAAAAGCACGTAGAATGAAACAATACATAATTACTTACTTTAGTGTATGTCAAGCATGGCCAAGGCATGAAGAAAAGCATAACTTATTGATTATTGATGTTGCTTGGTTCATACTATAAAAGACAAGATCAGGAATTCCTATGTGCTTCTTAATCCAAGACAAGGACTTAAGGCAATGGCCAAAACAATAGGTAAATAACTCTTGCTTCTGATAAGACCATAAGGATAAACAAACAGCTTTTCAAAATCATTTATCCATGAACATGGTATTAAAAGTAAGAAGAATTACTTTCCAAGTATTAAACTTCCCATGCAAAGTGGTTCTCGCTGCAGCCTAAATTGGACGTGACAATGCCATAGGCTTGGATTAGAAAGGCTTGCGGTTCCTGAGTATAAAGATTGTGGGTTCATGCAATCTAAATGTTGCTCCTGGAATTCAGATATAGTTAAGTACCCTTTCAGAGGGATATATCCGAAAATAAAGAAAGGCATTATGTATACGAAGAATCATCTTGCTTTAATATGCATTGCACTACCTTCGTTCCAGGAGCGAGAATAAAGAACAACATCCAGGTGCTTCATTCTAGAGTCTAGTTGGACTCCAACACAAACCAACAACCATGCTGAATGAATGAGCCATGTAGCCCTCCTCTTTTCTATTAACTCAAAATGTACAATATATTCCAAACATACACTACCACAATATCTTAAATTCTCAACAATCCCTCATGCCTATCGGCCTTGTTGGGCACACAAGTAACCAAGCACCCTGGCTAGAAGTTTCTATTCAAGCCGTTGCCAGTAACAGTCCTCCTAAAAGTACGACCTTACTAGATTCTATCGAGACAGTAACGAATGTCCACGTCCAACTATATCTGCAAAACATGGAAGCAACTTGGCAAAAAACCACCACAAGGCATATGAATAATCACCTAGCACGAGGGCCAACCACCGGATACGAAGGCTTGACACAGAGGCTTCCATATCCTTGGCACGAGGGCCACCACTTATGGCATGAGGGCTACCATTCCAAGGTGCAACACCATCAGTGCACGAGGGCCACCCGCTCAGTTGCACGAGGACTCAAGTACAAAAAGCACAGGACCATAGACCATAGAGAAAAAACTAAGGACTATAGAAGCTCAAAACACGGGAGGGTGGGTGGGAGGGTGGGGCAAGCAACCTAAGGAAGAGAGGCTGAAGAACGGCTGATGGAGAGACAAGAGGTGGGAAGAGGCTTAAATACTGGGGATACGTCAACTAGCCTTAAGAAGCGGATTTATCTGCTTATCTCGAAACGCAGATAAATCGTACTTCTTGGTACAACAAATGATGTTTTGATCCCCGCAGTCAGTGTAGATGTTTTGGCACAAATAATAAAAGCTTATTCAATCTAATGAGTCCATACCTGGAAACCTGTATGGTGCCAGGAAAATCTTATGCAATAGATAGTCAATTGAGCAAAGGATCTCAATAATTAACTCATAAAGCTTAAAATCAAATTCCTTTGTAACGAAGGGAACAAACAAATACCTTTCAAACATGGGCAATCTTTGGATACCTCCCAGTGTCCCATGAAAGCATAATGACAACACTTTCCTGGCCGATTTCACAATGAAAAGACAAACTGGTTTTTTAACTTTCACGCCTGTCATCAAATTGCTAGGGAACCGGCTTTCAAAAACCCTCCACAAATGTGAAGAAGAAACAAGTGCATTGGTAAACTTGTTAGAAGCATCGTTCAAGGAAAGAAAGTCTCCCAATATTGTTGAAAATGCAAATGTGCATTGCGCACTTCTAAATTCTTCACGCCATACCACAACAAAATCTTTGAATTGGAAGTTTATATACTCCACAATCAAATACTTTGGACATGAAATTTTACCTGATATTGACATAACAAACCAATTCGATTTTTGCTCTCTTTATTCTCACCGGGCATAATTTCCTGAGGCTACTCGATGAACGCGATGGAATTATCATGAATTTTTGTCATCGTAGATCAAATCCAACGGTTTTAGGGGTCTTCACATAAAGACCCCTACAACTAGGTGGCGGCAAGATGGACACTCTAAAATTGCTTCAAAGTGTCAACTCGTTTTTGTGCAAACGTGCGAAAAATGCTATAATTTCAACCTTCCGGTCATTGCATATAAATTTTTTATTTTTTTTCTGCTATCCTACCCAAGGAATTTGGTCTCTGCTTTTCAAGTATAGTAGCAAGGAGGATTTTCCTAGGGTTGGAAATTGAAGGGCTGCCCTTACCGTTTTTTTTAAGGTCACTTCAAAAATTGGATTTTCAAATTGCATGGCACCATTTAAATTCGACTTTCATTTGCATCGTTGGTCTAAAAGTACATGGACTTAAATAATTTTTCCCCTTAAAATACTTAAAAGTAACATTGCACACGTAACATTTAACATATTATATGACCATCATTAAATTTCAGCAAATCATGAGCTGCTTGTAACTGAATGTTCGTGCTCTTTGTTTAGAAAAGGCATTAACTTGTAAATGTTTAATGCATAGATAGCAATATATCATTTGACGACCATCATCAAGAACCTTCTAAAAAACCTCTGGATGCTTAATAAGCCATTCATCTCTAAATTCTCTTTCACTTGTGACCTTTCTTTTCTTGTTCTATGCTCCGGAACTATTTCCTTGCTCTTCCCCTAACGGCAAATTGAAAGTTTGACCTCACAGCCTTTTTGAAAATAGAAATCAGAGAAGCTTTGTCTTTTGTCCTTTATTGGACGTCCTATTTTGGTAGCGCTTTTGGATTTGTTGGAAAGAATTCTTACAATATTAGATGCAATGCATTGATTGGTAATTATATATATGGACTTGCAATATAAATAAATATATATTTAAGAATTTAAATTAAATAAGTGCATGGCTAGACCAAAATGGCTAGATTTGTTGTTGCATGCCAATTTCTTCTTTTACTTTCATTCTGCAAGGTTGTGTGAAATGTAGACTTGTTTTTGAAGGTCTATTTTTTTAACTTTATTTCGCATGGTAAAAAGGGTCTTGCAAGGCCTGCAACTTTTCAATTTCCAAACCCTGGTTTTTCCCATTAAAAATCGCAATTATAACTCACTGTGTTCTAATTCAAGGACGAAGGTTGACTAGTTGGCTAGTGAATCCAAGTAAAATATTCTATGCCATTAATTGTTGCATCTTGAGTCTTGCAATTCATGCAACATATTTTTTTTTTTCGAGGGCAAGGTTGTTTTTTCTATTCATTAAGATAAAATATACATAAGATGTGATGTAGACTCCCTAAGGAGAAGTACAGTCATGAGTAGCAGAAGGAGGGTCTCTAATAAAAATAGAGCACCTCAGAAAAAACTCTCATTATAAATCAGAGAGAAAGTGGACCACATGTTACAGAAGAACCACATAATTATCGAACAAACAAAAAATAGCCTAAGCTTATATATCTGGATCCTTAAAAAGCAAAGTATCAAAAAGGTCCTGTTAATTGAGATCTCGAGCATCATTGTTGCCAAGCATAGTAGGCAGCATCATGGAGTTCCTGTAGTGTAAGATCTCGAACATCATTGCTGCCAAACATGTTGAGCAGGTTGTCCAGTTTGTAGACACAATATCCAGTGCAGTCCAGCAACAACAAAACCCTGGCTTTCCTCTGTTGTTGCCATCTATGGAAGAGGGAGGTGAAATATGGCTTGAGGCCATTATACCTTTACAGATCAGATCTCTTGAGCAGCAGCTGTAGGGCCATGGCATGAATCATTTCCTTCTTTAGTTGAATGAAGTGAGATTCTTCATCCAAGTTAGCATCCGCCATCATCCTGTAAGGAGCACCCTGCCACCAGCCTCTTCACTTGTTCTGTGAAGCAAACCATCAAATTCAGTTAGAGAAACAATAAAGAAATTGAATAGGCCAACAAATTTGCCTATTCCATCCCAATCCTTATCATAGTTATCCCCTCTCATCAGCTTGTGGGCCACAGCCATAGCTTGCATGCCTTCCAAGGAACAAACTTTCATCCAAATGATGCTAGGGGTTTTATGTTCAAAAACCACCAAATTCCTGTGTTTCCAGACAATCCAGATTGCAAGAACTCTGATTAAAATTTAGAACTCTGTTTTCCCCATCCAGGAAATCAAGCAAACTAATAGGGAAGCCCCTGTTCACTTGAGACAGCCAGGCCCAAAATTCTGCAACCTTGGGGCAGAGAAAAACATGATTGGATGTCTCCTCTGCCCCACAACCCAAAGGGCAGGACTGTGAGACAGATGTATCAAACTTGGCTCTAGTTTTATTAGTGGCTAATCTTTGATGTAAGACCAACCATCTGAAAGTGACCATTTTGGAGGCACCATAACATTTCCACCCTTTGGCACATACTCTGGCCAGCACCTTTTCTTGATAGTGCCACAGACTACAGGCTTTAGAGGGCTGGAATTCTATCAGGCCTTCATAAATAACCTTGACTGAATAAAGTTCTTTATTATTTAGTGTCCACAGGTTACTTTCATCCACCAGGTCCTGTACAGAATCCATCTTACTCATGACAGCTTGACAGATCTTTTTGTCTAGTTGAGTCCCCTTGGTTCGAGTCTGAATCTGCTCCCATGAGATCCATGCATCACCATCCCTAAGATCACCAATGGTGTTCAGACCAGCTTTTGACCACTGCGTATATTTTTGAGGATGTTGCAAAGCCAAGCAACCATCCTCTTCTGGCACAAAGGCAGGGTGCCAAAAGAAGCTTATGTCCTTACATGCAACATAATGGGGACCATTAATCTGTCCTCCGGCTAGAGTAGGTTGTAGAATCAAATAAACATGACTTGCAATGGAAAACATTATATATTGGGGATTTAGTCATTGTGGTCCATAAAAACAAAATTGTGTGGGACAACCCAAGATATTTGATGCAAACACTTAGATGTGGTCACTATTTCCCATGCAATCTAAGAATCTTCTTCTTAAGTTTCTTGGAGGGTGTCAAAAACACGTGCTTATCCTCTTATGTTCATCATGCCTTGTCCTTTTGTGCAACTCCATGTGAATGAGTACTATCCTTTTGTCTTTCATGTTCGCCACGAGCAGTACACCCATTCTCATACGCAAACCTCTTATAAAATTCTTTTGCATTTTTGGTATTTCATATCTTATACTGTTTAATTTGGATTTGTCGGCTTCTTTTCTGAAACGCGACGAGGCTCATATGGTTTTACACTATGGTATGTAGGTACATTTTAGTTTCTCATGGTCTGGAGCCATAGTTACAAAACACGGGCGTTTTGGCCATGTCCTGTTTTTTAAAAACACGACCGTGTTTGTTGTTAACGCCCACTTTTGGGTCTTTATTTTTCGTCCCTGCCTATTTCCACATGTTTTTGCTGCCACTGTTGCTTCTGTCTGCCTGTTCCACTTCCTATTAGGTTCTGCGAACTTCCAAGTTTTTGCTAGAATCGGCGTACACAAATCTGGGGCTTCTGCTAAATCCTTTGATCACTATAATTAAGCTTTTGCAGGAGCTTTGCATTCCTTTTATATAATGTTGGTTTGCACAGTGGTCATGCAAAGACCTTGAAGATTGACTTGGAAGCCCCATGGCACGCCCAGACACACAGGTGCATACGAGTCCGCACGAAGAAGGAACACGAGGAGCTGAAGGCATACCTCAACGCTTGCTTCCTTGGCACGCTCAAGGACGCCGAGGCCCTAGCGCAGGTCAAGCTCGCACACTATAGGCGGCAGATGAATCCCACACTCGTGGGGGAACCCCAGCAGTACCTGCACGCCCCCCTCTCTATGAAAAAGCATAGGCTGATAGCCTCCATCACCTCCATATTGAAATAGGTTGATGGGAAAGGGAAGCACGTGAGGATAGGACTTGCCAATGCTGCCGCCAGGGGATCATTGAGGACGAACACCATTCTCTGTAAACATGCCCCTCTTATGAACAGATTAAGGCACGATACCCGCAGTTGGTAGTACCGAACCAGGCGCTCCATCTCTTGTTGAACACTTAGGCGGTAGGAACTCTTGGGTCATATCTTTGAGAGGTCATGGACAAAAGGCGTCGCCGGACAAAAGACGTCGCCTTTGTCCCTCTAGCTTGTGATGGCATCGGCTTTGTTCCCCTAGCTTGTGATGGCATCCCTGTGTCTGGTATACCAGCAAGCCCATTGCTGCCACAATTTTTCCCCCACGGGAGTTTTTTCATTCGTGCCATAATGCGCTTGTTGTTTCTCTTTATACAAGTCCCATAGGCCAATTGGCCTCCGTGGACGATAAAAATATTATTCTATTCTATTCTATTCTATTCTATTCTATTCTATTCTATTCTATTCTATTCTATTCTATTCTAGCTATGCAGGTTATGAAGAGCCTTATCCTTTGCCCTGTTCTATGTGCAGGTTACGAAAAACATGTCGTAATCTTTCTGCATTGGCTGCTATGCTATCAAGTCACATTTCTATTTTGTTACGGTTCAGGGAGCGTTTGGTGAAGGTCTGCTTGTTGCTTCGGTCCACTTACTTTGTTTAGCTTGTTTGTTTATAAGGACTTCGGTCCTTGTTCTGGTTGAGGACTTCGGTCCCCCCTTGTACTGTGCCGTCTCATAGGCCTCTGGCCTCCGTGGACGTTAAAATATACTTCCTTCGTTCCTTCCTTCTTATCATGTCACAGCTCTTATTTTGTTTTTATTTTTGTATTAGCATGTTGGTCGTCTGAGATCGGTCCTATTTATTACAATAGTATTTAAGCTGGAAGCTTATCTAACAATTTTTTCCTTTCGTAGTTAGTTGTTCCATAGTTCCATTTCCACCATTGTGTTCGTGCCCACATTGTGTTACATAACCATAACCATTGTTCTACAATTTTCAGAAATTTGAAGTATTTTTATCGAATATTCCTGTGTTATCCATTTCTTGTTCCGCCGCCGTTTTGGTTTTCTAAAATTAATGGACCCATTGCGTTTCTCGTGGTCGTGTTTCGTAACTATGTCTGCGGCAAGCCATATTTTGTCTGCATGTCTGTCTATCTACCTGTCTGCTTGCCTAATAGAGCTATATATAGTTATTCGAGTTGAAGAAGTTTGGTTACCTAGAGAAGGTATTGGCATAGCTGAAAGTTTCTGGAACACACTGGTGGTAACAAGCTAGTTGTAGAACAAATATATCTTGAGTCTAAGGCCATCACAGAGTCGCATTCAATCTAAGGTGGTTAGGGGCAGGACCCAACAAAGCAATGTTGGTATAGTGTGCGCATCAAATTGCCTTACACAGAAATGCTTGTATAGGTATTTTTTCTACATTAGAATTGTGGCATTATTATCCAAATTACAGTACTTCTTTATCTATATTTTTACACAAAAATTGTTGTAATAAAATCTTTTCTCTATGTCATAAATAATCTTTTTCCAAAATGGTCTTATGCTAGAATATAATAGAATATATTTTTTATCGTCCACGGAGACCAATTGGCCTATGGATTTCAAACAAAGAAAGAGCAGCAAGCATATTACTTTCAAGATTACCCCCCCCCCCCCAGGAATCGTTTTCAAGGGAAAAACCTTAGCAGTAATAAGTACGCCAAACTTTATTCAAGGAAATTAGGGCTAGTCCTTTTTTTGGTATCCATGTTGATGAGTCCACTAATATTGCTATGCGGCAGCATTGTGTCCTTTGTGTTTCCTAAAATTGTTGTAATAAAATCTTTTCTCTACGTCATAAGTAATCTTTTTCCAAAATGGTCTTATGCTAGAATAGAACAGAATATATTTTTTATCGCCCATGGAGACCAATTGGCCTATGGGATTCAAACAAAGAAAGAGCAGCAAGCATATTACTTTCAGGATTATCCCCCCTCTCGGGATCGTTTTCAAGGGAAAAACCTTAGCAGTAATGAGTATGCCGGTATATTGTACAATCATATAGCACAATTCAATACTACACCGAAGGGCACAACTGAGTTCATGCGTCCATGGCCTCTTGAAGGTATGATCCCGGTAAACCTTCACATGTATCAGCACATGTATCAGCTGGCCAGATAGAACCAATTGAACATACTGTGCCCGAATATCAGCGTATGCTGGACATCTCTGAAGAACATGGCATTCATCCTCAATAGCGCCTTGCTGGTAACACTGACAGATCCTATCCTCGCGTGCCTCTCCAACCTATTGGCTTGTCTCAATGCGGAAGCAATGCGCACCCGTGCGGATAGGATTGACCTATTGCCAATAGTGTGCCATCTTGACATGTGTCAAAGCATCTGCATCCCATAGTTTGCTAAGGAACATATGTTTGCATGTATTTATGCTACTATCTAACAAAGAAACTCAACACCAGAATGCAGCAAATTTGAAAGTATTTAGATGGTATCTTGGATGATCAAAAGACTTGAACAGATCACCTGATTTTTTTTTTCTCTAATTCTAACAGATAATAAATATTCACAAACAAACTTTATCTTTGACTTTCTTAGGATCGACAGCAATCAGCGATAACCTTAGAATGGTCTAGACATACCTAGGTCCCCTGATATTGGGAAATAGTTGTCCCCTTTTATTTGGTCTATTTCTTTTCCCTTTGCATAACATCATGAAGGTTCCTTTCATTGTTCTCCTACTCTGGTTGCTTTTAATGTATAACAACAAGAAGGTTTTTCCCTTTAACCTCTTTGTTTTCTGATTCAAGGATGAAGGTTTACTAGTTAGCTAGTACATCCAAGTGAAAATATCCCACACCATTTTTATTTTTTTGGCATCATTTCTAATTCAAGGATGAGAATTTACTAATTGGCTAGTAAATTTAAGTTTAAATATCATGTGCTATTTATCTTTGCAGAATTTAGTGACATTGGCTTTCCATGGACCTTATAAATCTTCAATGGCCTACCATGCAACATGATCATTAATCTCTCGCCGAGCTAGCAATAGGTTGCAGAATCAAGTAAACATGACTTGCTAGAATGGATGTCTCTTTGACAACATGGAATGTACTTAGGCCCCCCAATAGATGATGCCTACTTGCTAGGGAAAATAATATATGTTGGGGATTTAGGCATGTGCCTCACTGGTCCATAGAAACAAAACTTTTATGAAACCCAAGAATTTCAAAGCAAACACTTACTATTTCTCATGCACTATAGGAAGCTTCTTCTTAACTTTCTTGGAAGGTGCCAAAAAACATGTGCTTATCGTCATATACTCATCGTGCTTGTCCTTTTGTGCAACTCCATGTTCTTTTGTCCCAAGAGGGATGTTGCCAAAAATGGCATGACGTAAAAAAACATGCTCTCTCTCTCCCTCCCTCCCTCTCTCTCTCTCAACCTATATAGGGTAAATGGCGGCTTGAAAGCCCTATATAGCATGCAGCGTAAGAGTGGAAAAGCAGAGATATGGGATTTTGGCTTAAAACGCACCTTATTTCGGGTGCTGGTGCAGACAGTTTTGCTATATGGGTGTGAAGTATGGGGTCCAGGTCTATCAGCAGATTCTTGGAAAAAAATTGAGAAGGTGCA